>RJWM01005084.1:0-95224 GCA_004363535.1 Dasyprocta punctata | reverse complement strand
TTGATTTCTATGATGCCTCATGTTAGTTTCAAGGCAGATGCCTATATCATCTGTTGTAACACAATCATACTAAAATAGGTTAAAATCCCTCTGAACAGAGCAGTGAAAGTAATACCTGGTTTTGAAGCAGGGTGATCATATATCACTGAAGGCTACCCTTATAAATTTTGCTCTCTTTACAATAGCTGTCTTTGTCATCATTTATGATGAAGATAGGCCAGTCGAGGTTGAATAGGATTAAACCAAACAGCTCACTGAAAACAATACTGGACTTAAATCACATGTATTTCTTAGAATACTAATAATTTGATTTAGTCTTCTCAGTTTTTTTCAGGTTCATAATTACAGGGCAGAATCAGATACAGATGTATAATTAAGCAGAAGATTTAAGTGGTCAGCCACAGAAAATAGCCTTACCCACAAAGATGCTATTTACAGCCAAGATCTCGTGTATTTCTGAGTCTCCTCTTCTAGAGAGCCCTCTTCTGTCTTTCCAGAAAATTTTCCCATCCCAACTTGGAGATAAACTACAGCTTACTCTGGCAGTCACCCCTTTTGACTGCTAGAGAATACTTGTGCCTGTTTGATCTTGGTAGATAAGCCAGACTGGCCTGGCCAGAACCAGGGTCATGTTCCTTCAACAGACCCCATACCACTGGACCTGGCAGAAGACCACTGTCTCCCTCAGTTGTCACAGTCAGTGGGGTGATTGACAAAATCTAAATTCTTATTCTCTCCCCAGCTCAATGGCACAAGTGCCTGCCGGACAAGCACAAGCTCCTGAGATCAATGCCCAGCACACACACAAAAAAATAAAATAAAATAACTATGAGATTAATAAATAAGGGCAATTTGTTAGGCAGCAGTGCTACTGCTACACCACTATTCACACTAACTTTTAAACAAACAGTAGACCTAATCCTAAGGGTTAGCCTTGAACTCTTCATCAAAACTGTCCAAATACCTTCTGAATTATTCTTCCTCAATCAAACTACCTCAAAACACCACATCAAAATCTGCTTATCTCAAGGACTAGGTCTGTAGCTCAGTGGTAGAGCATTTGCCTAGCATGTGCAAGGTCACACATTCTCCCCAGTACCATGAACAAATAATCAAAAGTCTCCTAATCTCTAACGTGACTTCAGTCTTCAAGGACAAAGAGGAAGAACTGAGTTTCAGGAACTTCCCTGGTCACACTGTCACATAGCAGCCAATTCACTCTTGTTCTTCCAGAAAAACATTTATGTTTCTCAAAGCTCTTCTTCCAGTATTCCCCCTGAATCCATCTTTCTTTAACTCTCTCTGGGCAAAAGAGACAACAGCTGGTCCTACCACCTGCAAGACATTCATGATTTTTGGAACTGACTTTGCCATTTTAGCATTCTGCCTTTCCTGGCCAGAAATACTTGGGTGTCTCCCATATGCTGTTGTGGCCAGATGCAGAGAATTAGCCACGGGGGCCTAGAATAAGGCAAACAGGCTTTAGTAACCGTGATGACATCCAACATGGAGTCTGGAGTGGAGGCTAGGAGTGCCTTTTAGTGACCAAAGGAGCTTTCGAGATGAAATCATCCAAGGCTAAGGTCTGTCTCATGGCTGCTTAGTCTGTGCGATTTAGCGAAGAGGAAATTGGGAGGGGTAGACAGGAGGACTAAGGAGAGTTAAAATGGAGTCTATTCAGAATGGCATGGTTGCTGAGCGTGGTGGCGCACGCCTTTAATTCCAACACTCTGGAGGCTGAGGTAGGAGGAGTGTTGTGAGTTCGAGGCCGGCTTAGGCTATGATGTAAGTGCAAGGCTGGCCTGAGCAACATAGTGCAACCCTGTGTCAAAAAATTAGGGCTGAGAGTTTGGTTCGGTGGCTTAAACGCCTGCCTGGCAGGCGCAAGGTTGTGAGTTCCATCCCTGGTGCCACCAAAAAAAAAAAAAAAAATGGCATTGTAGCTGCTACTTCAATGCCATTGAGCCTTTTACCATTGGCCTGTTACTCCAGTAATGATCTGTGAATTTTTTTAAATACTATTTTTTAAAATTTTATTTTAAAGAGAAAAAATAAAACAATTTCAAAACAAGATAATTAGAGGATGACAATGGTTAATATATTGCATATTTTAATCTCTGAATTAGTTACTCAGAGTACAAGATAGATGCATGTAAGTGTCCAAACAATATCAGCCCAAACATTTCTTTTCAATGAACTAAAAGAAATTCGTAGTACAACTATCTTAACTGTCCTTTATATGTATATAATTATATATATAATTTCTTTCACCTTCTCACATTAGGAAGACAATACCATCTTCACACATGTGTGTCTATGTAAATCATTTTTTTAAAACAACCTATAAATCTTTGACAACTGCTTCCTTTATACTTCCATAAAAGTCATGCTTTTAACTGTTTTAATTCTCTGACACCAGAAGGGCTTCTCTGATGAGGAGTGTTTGGGGTGCTGCTGAGTAGTCCTGAGGGTCCATAGCTAAGAAGCTATATCTGTTTTTCAGCCCCGTTATTTAACCACTCCATCCTGAGCCTATAGTTCTACTGAATTCTCTTCCTTCCAGAAGAACAAGCTCCCTCCCATCTCCATTCCTCCTGGGGTTGGCCCTTCACCAATAATTGATCTGGCCAAGGTCACTGAAAACCTCCAAACGCAAGTGACACTTTCTGGTGGATTTGCTTAGCTTCTCTGAAATAAAAATTATCTAGTTATCAGTACCTGACAGTCACAGAGCATTTTGAGTTTTGTAGTTCACTGGGTGTCTGAGCCAGGGACTCAAGGCTCTCAGCTAATCACTTGCTGCTTCTTACTTAAGGAATTATCTTTCCTTAGTATCTTTCACGTCCACTTTTTCTCCATCTGTAATGCCAGAGCCCTGGTTGGGTCCTGTTATTCCTCCAGGACATTCTGGAATGTTATTTCTATTAAAAACTTTGCCCAAGATTCTTCCCCTGATTACAAACCATCTCTGTGGCGCTATACAACCTGTAGTCACAAACCTGACAGGTACCCCAATATGCAAACATTTGTGTATATATATCCAAACAAAGAGAAGCAGATAGCAGGCAGCTTTGGGGACCTTCAAGCTCAGATCCTTCCTTTGGACCACACTGCTGACAGCAAAGAAAGAATAAAGGAAGGATTTGACAACCCCCCACCCCGCAACCCCGCCACCGAGGCCCCAAGACACTCTGTTTTACCCAACCCCTCTTCTGAATGTGACTTTTGGTTACATCTGCCTCCATACCATTCCACACGAGCATCTTTTCCTACTCAGTATTGGACAGTCCATATTTCTTTACCTGCCTCTCAAAGAGCCACAGGCTCTCTGAGTTCAGAACAGTCTTATTTCTCCTAATTACATCATAATTATATCCACATTTAAACATAGTGCCATATAGACCGTAACAGTGAGGAGAATAATAGTTAATGCAATCATAATATACACATGCTCTGATCCTGCGAGGTTGGTACAATTACCACTATTTTGCAATCAAGGACACTCAGGTACAGTAACTTCCTTAGCTCACTCTGTACAATGTGAATTTAAGGAAACTTTGAGCTAACTTTACTCCAGGCACCTCATCACACCTAGGGTGAGGGGCCACCACCACCCAGAAACAAATGGCAGGGGAGGTGCTCAGACTCAGGAAGGAGGCCCAGGCCAGCCCACCTCCTGCCAGCCTGGGCCTTGCTGCCCCCTGCTGGCCAGCTCTGCCTTCCTGCAGGCTTCCTTTCCCCTCCAGAGCCCCAGCATAAGGGCCAACAGGGCAAGAAGTTCCCTGTGACCCCCAGAACTAAAGCATGAGCGCTGACAACAAGCACAGGATATTCTGAGGAGAAAAGAGAGCCAGAAGAAGATGCAGGGACTATGTGAGGACTCGCCTTGATCCACATACCCCAAGGACTGCCTCCTGGTACGGATGGCTGAATGAAACCACTCCAAGAATCAAGTTGGAAAAGTAAATCCTCCACCTCCAGATGCCATAGTGTGCACCAAAACCAATAGAAATATGCATTCTTTAAAGAACAAATTATTTGGATTATTCTTACATTTCCTCCTTCAGGATGGGAAATTAAATGCTGGCTTACTGGAGTGGCTCAGCTATGGTTTATCCCCTATGGACTAGAAGTTTGGTGCCCAGTGGGGCAGTGTTGGTGGTGATCCTTTAACAGGCGGGGGATACAAACCTGCATTCCCATCGCTCTGGAGGTTGGTGCGAGCTAATCCTGAATTCAAGGCTGGTCTGGACTACAGAGTCCTGAGTTCTTTCTCAAAAAAACAAACAAATAAATTGGGGGCCTGAAGGAAGGTAATAGGTCATGACGTGACCTCTACCCCCATGAATGGGTGAATACAAGAATGGGAAGGACAGATTACTTCTCAAGAGAACAGGTTGCTGTAAATAGAGTGAGTCTGAACCCACACAGTGATACACACCTGTAATCCTAGCTACTTTGGAGGCTGAAGCATGAGGATCACAAGTTCAAGGCCAGCCTGGGCAATTTAGTGAGACTCTTATCTCAAAAAAGTAAGAGGTGGCTATGTAGAGGATGCCATGGGTGAGGCCCTGGGTTCAAATTCCAGTATCATAAAAAAACATTTTTTTAAAGGCCAACGCAGCCCCTCCTTGGTTTCTGCCACTGTGATAACATCACCCAGAAGGCCTTCACCAGAGCCTAGCCAGTGCCAGCACTGCAGAACTGTAGTGAGCCACCCACCAGAATGGGAGGAATAAACCTCTTTTCTTTAGAAACTCCCATCTTCAGGTAGTTGTTGTAGACTAGGATATGTATATATTAACATGCTGGCTCTCAAAAGAAGCACCTCATGGAACTATTCATAACTACAGCTACCTAAGCATCATCCTGAAAGGACTAATCAGAACCACCAGTAGCTACCACTTCTGCAGGTTAGCCTCAGGAGACACATTCCCAAACCCAGAAGGCTCCAATACTTTCAACCCCCTACTTTTGCAACAGAAGCAAAGCCAACACTTACAACTTTGTAGGTTGGAAGTAACTGATAAAAATGAAAAAACAAATGGGGAGGTGGTCTTGTCTATAAAAATGCAAATTAGGCCCTAACTACTAGGGGTCAAATTGATTTTCCTGTTTTCCTAAAAAAACACTGTTTTACCTCCATTTGTACTGTATATTTATTTCATTATTACTGGCCTATACATGAATCTATTCCTCACAATGTTTTGAACTTGCTGTAGCATGTGCCTGATTCCCACAGTAATTATTGAGTTTAATAAAACTTTAATGCTTTTGTTTTCCTTTTTTTGGAAGTGTCTTTAACCAAACTATGGCAAGTACTTTCCCTTTCTATATTCTGGCCAAATGGTACTTACATTCTGCTTCTGTTGGAGTTTACTCACGGAATTTTCTCAAAAAGAACTATCCTTGTTGGAACGTCCCACTATGCATATATCTATCTGTACTTCCCAAAGAATAGTGGAATGACCAAAAAGATGAGAGAGAGAGAGAGAGAGATTTTTTGAGACAAAATCTTTCTATTTACTCTGCACTGACCTTGAACTCACAAACGTCCTGCCTCAGTGTCCCAACTTCTGAGATTCTAGGAATGGGCCACCATGCCCAGCTGGTGTTATATTTTATAATGTAAAAGAAAAATTCGGACATTGGTTCATAATCACCCCTTCGACAAATAAAATAACATAACACTGTATAAAATGAAATAAACCCATCAGATTTTCATTGGGCTCTTTCAACTTTCTTACTTGCTTTTTCCTTCCTTACCTGTGTGGTTGGCACTTCATCAATATTATACACGATAAGATGTTTTTACTTTTATTCCATCTAACACCATTACAAGATGCTATGGAAAAATAAATGATCCCTATCATCTTTCTGAGCACATACACTCAACCTACAAAAACTAATGCTATTTGCCTAATAATGTTTATTGAACATCTATGGTGTGCCATGCATAATTACAAAAATGTAATTCCTGGGAGCTAACAGTCTGGAAAGAGAATCAGAAACCACAGGCATAAATGTTTATTTTCAAATTTTTAGAGCAACAGATGAAATGAATATTTTGAATGCAACAATTCCACAAAGGAGAGGCCAACCTGAGTTAGAATCATGGATGGCATTCTGATTATCTCCTGAGTAACAAGTCACCCCCAAACTTAGTCTTAAGACAATCACTTTGATGTTCAAGGATTCTGTGAGTCACAAATTTGAAAACAGTGCAGTAGCCATAACACAGAGACCACCTTAGGGACAGAGGACAAACAAACAGCTGGACCATTAACCTGTTACTCATTAAAAGCCTGATGTGTGTTTTCTTCTCAGGTTTATATGTCGTATTGACTGCCATGCTCAGTGGCACAAGCCTGTAATCAGTACTTGGGAAGCTGAGGCAGGAGGATCACCACAAATTCAAGGCCAGCCTGAACTACATAGCAAGACTCTGTCTCAAAAAGCAAAACAAAATAAGCTGCAGTGACTTCATTTTGGCCTACAGATTCCCCATAGGTAACAAAACACAGAACAAAGCTTAACTGCCATTTTGTCTGTCTTCTTTGTTACCCCAAAAACTACTCAGCTCTGCATACTGATATTAATCATTTAGCAAGTGCCTGTCTACAATAGGCTGATTAGTCCTGAATTCACAGACCCTGTCTCATTGCCACTTCAACACTGAAGGCGACAAGGTAAGAGATTTTCAGGGAGACATCCAGTTACCAATGAGCACCCGGCAGTATCCAGTCTTTGCTCTACACTCACTATCTAGGACCCCAGCAGAGTCTCTGCTGAATAAAGACCGCTCCAGGCAGAAACAGTCATGTGGAGACTGGATTCCCCATCAAGCCATAAGGACTTCTCTCTGAGTCATTTTGCAAGACCATAACTGAGGTAGCGCACTTCAGTTAGTTTGACAGCACTGGTCTCCTTCTTTTGTTAGCAGGTCAGCCTGATCCTTTTCATCAGCCCTGTGCCTCCTCAACTCCTCCAGCTGAAGTTCCTTCCCTATTTCCTCTTCCTTTCTAACTCTGTCTAGCTGCGGATATCACTCAGTGGCACAGCACCTGCCTGGCAAAGCCGAAGGTCTGGAATTGAATTTTTGGTACCAAAAACAAAATTGAAACTCTGTCTAATAAATCTGCCTATGTGTCACACCCACACATTGTGAAACTCTTGTTCTGTGGCAGTGAGCCAAAAATCTACTCCAAGGGGCAAGTCGAGGTCACCCTCCCCACTTGGGGGATCTCCTCAGGCTGCATCAGCTGACAGGGAGGGGTTTGTCTCTGTACCACACTGTGTAGAGTCTGGGCATAAAGTTCAAAGCCATGGGTGACTCAGTGGCTGGGGCTGGACTTACCCATCAGGTGGCTGAAGCTGGCTAGAGGCTGGGGTCTGAGCCAGAGCCAGTGCACAGAACACCTATGTGCACTTTGTCCATGTCGCCTCTGGTTCCCTGCATTGTGCTGGGTTCCGAGGAAGAGAAACCTCAGCGAGAGCCAGGGAGGGGCTGTGTCACCTTTTATGACAAGCCTCAGAGGTTATTCAGTGCATTTCCTGCCTTCTATTTGGGGTCAATGCAGTCACACAGGATCCTTGTTTCAAAAAGATCCCTCAATTGATTTAATCCTATGCTGCAGCCATCCTGAAATTATTCAGAGTATTTTTGTTTTGCACTGGATCCCACAAATTATGCAGCCAGTCCTCATTCTCTTGGTCTAGGCAGTCACAAAAGTCTGCCCAAAACCACAGGATAGAGACACTGATTTCCTTTCTGCAAAGCCCTGGACTAGCACATGAGGCTGGATATACTGCTGTGCCCTTTTCAAAAATGCCACCTGAAACACTGGGTTTGTGGAGAAACAAAGACAACTGAACTATTAAAAGACCTTCCAGCCCAGCATAATTGCCCATTCCTGTAATCTCAGCTACACTAGAGGCTGAGTCAGGAGGAATAGAAATTTGAGGCCTCTTTCAGCTCCTTAGTGATATTCTGGTCCAAAAGAAAAAGAAAAAGGGCTGGGGATGTAGCTCAATGGAAGTGCACCCCTGGATTCACCCCCAGTACAAAGAAGAACACCTTTCCTACAATTTTGTAAAGTTTCCAACCTCCCAGAGATGGCCTCAGGTTCCAGCTGTTCCAGAAAGCCCTGCTTAAAAGAAACACACGGTGAAGTCCTTCTAGTCACCTGTCCATTCAGCAAGTCCTGACAGAGTGCACACGGGGTGAGTATTCAGATGACCCGGGATCTCTGTCCTCAATGTGCTCAGGGGTGCTAGTGAAGATGTCAGTGAAAGGAGAATGGAAAGCAGAAGGCAAAGTACCAAGAGCCCTGCAAACGATGTTCAGGGGTATTCAAGAGCTTAAGAGGCCACTTTCAGATGAGAGGAGTGACAGCCACCTTCTACAAGTTGGCATCCATGTGATTCCTTCCCATTCATTCAACAGCAGCATTCATTTGTCCACTGAAGGAATACCAGGTGTTCTAGGCATTGGGGATATAGCAGGGAGGAAAATAAGTAAGCTCCCTCATGGCGCTCACTCTACAAGTTACAGTCAAGAAAGAGACCCATGAAAAGTTAGTATATAATACTTAGTAATTGTAGTAGGTCCAGAAACGAACATGAAAAACAAAGAGGAAGAGGCCAGTAGTCACAGAGCCCTATCCAAGATGGTTGCATTAGGGCCCAGCTTGCAGAATAAAGCCCGGTCAGGTTTGGATGTGATGCAGACCTCTTACCCTTTTCTTCTTTCCCACTTCTCCCATTTGGCATGTGCCAAGGGCCAGTCAGACCTTTGGATGCCTGTAAGGGGACAACAGGAAATAAAGAAAGACAAAGACAAATTTCAGGGTACAAGGGGGACCAGGAGGAGTTTGTCTCTAGTGGACAGGCTCGGCTACCTCTGCAGCTGGCCCGCTTTTATGGGCCAGCAAGAAGCACAGGGGAGGGGTAGCGCACATCTCATGGAGCAGTGACTGTAGGAAATGGGTGGATAAGGATTAAGTTAATGAGGAACCAGATTTTCTCTAAACCCAATGCCCATATTCTGACAACCATCCTCAGCATGTGCTAGCTTGCCTCAGAAGTGCCTGGTTACTAGCATTCTGCCCATAACTGGGGGGTATGTGGCATTCTGCCTACCCTCCTGTTCCTAAAGTAAGGTCACACTGACCTCAGGACTGCCAGGTGAACGGGCGTTAAATTCCATAGTCAGGTCTCTCATGATCTGTCTCTTAGCTTGGTCCCCACCAGGGGCAGAAATGTCTGCCATGAGCTTGTCTGCTCACTAGACTTTGGAGGCACATAACTGACTTCACGAGGCCATATAAGAGGGACATTTGCCCTAGGATGAAACATACCTCTGAGTTTCACCCATCCCTGATTTAGATAACATTTTGGGTTTTAGGGTTTTATGTTAGTGCTTTAACAAATTCAGACTTTGGGGAAAACAAGTAACTGTAGTTTACATGTGAATAAGACATGAATTTGGGGGTTACAATGCTATGGTCTGACTGTTGGTCCCTCCAAGTTCTAATGTTGGAACATAACACCCACTGTGACTACTGTGTGAAGAGGTGGGGCCTTCAGGAAAATGATTAAGTCATGAGGGCTCTGCTCCCATGAATGAGACCAGACCCCTAGAAAGAGGCTGAAAGGAGCTGCCTTGCCCTCCCTGCCACATGAGGACATGGGAAAGCATCTTTTAGGAGATGGAGCTGGTGGACATTATATTAAGTGAAAGAAGTCAGATGTGGAAAGATAGATGCCACTTGTCTCACTCATGGAAGCACTGATCTCCAAAAGGAAGCAAGTAGAATAGTGATTACCAGGGGCTAGGAAGGAGAAAGCAGATAGAGAGAGGTGGAGAAAACATGCTAAAATAAACTTGTCTTAGTTACTTTTCCCTCATTGCTGAGACAAAATACTTGATGCCCAAAATTTGGGAAGGAAAGGGTTATTTCTTACAGCTCTTGGGGGTTTTAATCCATACTCAGTTGGCTCCAAGGCACTGTGGCATGGCAGGGCAGCCATTTATGGCAGCCACCAAACAGCAAGGGGCATCAGCAAGAAAGAGCAGCTTCCTCTTACCCTTACACTGTATGTCAGCTCCACCCCTGGGTGGGTGCAGCACTCACATCGCCAATCCCAGTGCCACACAACAAACCAATCATGAACATCAGACTCAGCTCTGTCCATGCCACAATTACATGAGGTTTTGGGGGGACACAGGACCAACCACACTATAACATTCCACTCCTCGTCCCCCAAAGACTCATGTACATCCTTAATACAAAAGACGATTAGTCCATCTCCAAAAGTTGCCAAAGTCCTAACAGTTTCAGCATTGCTGAAAAATCCAAGTCCCAAATCTCCTCTGAGATCTATGACAAACTCTTAACTGCAACCCCCTGTACAAAGGAAAGCAAAGGTTAAACACTTCAAACATAGAAAGGCACAAGATAAACATTACCATTTCAAAAGTTACAGACAGGGGAATACAAAGCATTGGAACCAAAGTGAGTCCAAAATCCAGCAGGGCAAACATTAAGTCCTGGAGTTCTCTACTCAGCATCTGAAGCAATCTGGTTGCAAGCTCCAAAGGGCTTGAGTGATTCCACCCCTGCGGCACTTCCAGGGGCTCCATTTATCATAGCTCTTCACTTAAGACCACTCTGCTCAACTCTTGCAAGCTTTCTTGGAAGATCCATGTTCATGGCTTTTTCAAACCTCTGAGTTTGCCACTCTACCCTTGGCTTCACCCTTACATTTTTACATATTGCCCTCTGCAGTCAGGGTAGAAGCTGCGTATTTTCCTTGCACTTAAAACCAGTGCCACATGGATGCTGCCAAGTCTGTTCCCAGCTGGAGCAATAGCCAGGCTATCCTCTCTCTTGCCTGTAGGGGTTGAGTGCCTGGATTGCTGAGCTCTCTGAAACTGATTGTGAGGA
The DNA here is from genome assembly GCA_004363535.1 of Dasyprocta punctata. Taxonomy (NCBI): domain Eukaryota; kingdom Metazoa; phylum Chordata; class Mammalia; order Rodentia; family Dasyproctidae; genus Dasyprocta; species Dasyprocta punctata. The sequence goes on along the minus strand of RJWM01005084.1, from coordinate 84,275 downwards.
AAATCTTCTCTATGCCACCACCATTCTGGAATCTGGTGTGGCCTCCATCACCACTCTGGAACATGGCACTCTGCAGCTTTTTCCTCCAAGCAAACTCTTTCACCTTTGCCGGATTGAGGCTGCAAAAGGTGGAGCCCTGCTGCTACTCAAAATGACCCCAGGCCATCTTTTTTATACCTTTATTCCTTCTCAGCAATCAAGATCTCAGCTCTATCTTTATAGTCCGCAGCTTTCTGGCCAAACTCACAAGGTTTTAAATCACCATGTTGGGTGCTTTGCTCTTGATTCCCAACATAAATCTGGTTAAAAGCTCCCAACAAATAGCCAGGCCACCATTTCAACATTTGGCTGCCTTGTAATATCTTTTTCCAGACTAATCAATCCTCTGCCCTAAATCTCAGTCTCAGGCAAAGTCTCTGGGCACAAGCAGAATCCAGACAAACTTTCTGCCAAGCCGTAACACACATTGTGTGAAGTCCAACAACCAAAGCAGTCCTTCTTCACAGCAGAAACCTCCCAAGTCTGGTCTTTACCAGCAGGCTTTTTATCAACCTTCTGGTCTTCTGAGCTCTGACTAAGACTCCTCTACAGAACAGTCTAAGCTGTTCCAGCTCTATGCATTTAGGCAACATCTCCAAACCCTTCCAAACACTTCCCACAAGCCATTTCCAAAGGCTCTTGAACCACATGTTCAGGAATTGTCACAGCAATGACCCCACTCTCAGTACTAAATTCTGTCTCAGTTACTTTTCACTCATTGCTGAGAGAGAATACCTGATGCCCAAAATTAGGGAAGGAAAGGTTTATTTCTTACAGCTCTCATGGGTTTGGGTCCATACTCAGTTGGCTCCACAGCAGCATGGTGTGATGGGGCAGCCATTCACGGCAGCCGCCAAACAGCAAGGTGAACCTGCCAGAAAGAGCAGCTTCCTCTTGCCCTTACACTGTATGTCAGCTCTACCCTTGGGCGGGTGCAGCACTCACATTACCAATCCCAGCACCAGACAACAAACCAATCATGAACATCAGACTCAGCCCTGCCCATGCCACAATTACATGAGGTTTTGGGGAGACACAGGGCTGACCACACTATAAGACTTACATAGAAACATTTGGTCTGATAAAAACATATGGTGAATGTTTAAATTCAAAAAGTTGTTCCAGCAAAAGACACACTGCCATTAATCCTCCTCAAAGTACTCCCCTCACTTCAAATACACTTATGCCATCACTCTTACAGCCTTCTGAAAACTTAGAGTGCACATTTATTGCAATTTCTGTCAAATAAAAACATTATGCATGTCCTCATCCATCTTGTTTGACCAATCTAGTATTGTGCCACTTCTGGCTCCTTTCTAAAATCAAAATGATCAGTAAAGGTAAGCTTTTTTAATCAATCCAGGGCAATTAAAGACATTCACAAAAGAGGACTTCCAAAAAGGCTTCAGAAAGAGATAAGAATGATAGGATGTATTTGAAGCGAGGGGAAGAATTTTAAGGGAGATTAATGGTAACTATAATCATGCTTTAAAATTAGACATTCATCTCACTTTTTAGCATACCTCTAAGTTCTAGTACAGCACAGGAGGCTGACTGTGGTTTATAACATGTTATATATTTTGTGCAGAACTAGAAAAAAGCAGTTCAAAAGTTCTAAGAACAAAGATGTTAGAGAAATGTTAATTATCCTGCTGAGATCATTACAGCTTGTATACATGTACTGACTTATTTCACCATACACCATATTTACAGTTATTATGTACCATTGAAAAGAAAAACTGGAAAGAGAGAAAGTGTGAGGGAAAAAGTGGTACATGGTGTCATTCAGGCTGCAGCTCCTCTCTCTATCCCTTTTTTGCCGACTCCTATTTCAGACTGGGTCTGAGCGAGGTCATAGAACAGCTGTGAGTGGGAGAAGACACTGGCACACAAGAGACAGATCACCACAGCTAAGCACAGCCATTTTCAGAAATCTTGAGAGCCAGTTGCTATTCCAGTTGTTCTTGAAACTTACACGTGGAAAAGCATTTATCACATGGAAATCAGGAGTCATGAAGCTAAGATTTTAGAGCTGCTTTTGGTCAACACAAAAATATTTCTGACATTCTAAACAACCCTTTGGAGGTACATTAGCAGCAGGACTAATGTAGCCATGGTCGTCTATCATCTTCAAACAAGTATCCATAAAATCATGATGCACTTTTTATCTCTTTGCATTGTACAATGTTTTTTACATTTAAAACTGGCGGAAAAAAGATTCTGGAGATGGGATGTTCTGTGTGACGCTAACTTTCTACACGGTGAAGGCCATGGATGCTGAAGTGGAGAGAGAGGGCTGTCCTGTGAAGTCAGGGGGCCTAGTGCTGCATATCGCAGCCTCAGTGGTGATGACAGCAGGACTCAGGATGGAGTGAGGCACCCAAGTCTCCAATGAAATGTTGAAGGGGCTGGGGGCAAGTTCACATTATCACAGCAAAACACAAACTAAGTGAAAGAACCTAAGAATCCTCAGACTACTGATTGTTCTCCAGTATCCATTCTCCAAAGATAGTAACCACCGAGAGCTGTGCTTCTGGTCACAGAGTAGGCCTCCAAACAGACACTGCCTCACAAGCCTGTTACTTTGAATTTAAAGGTAATACACTGAATTGCTCACTCCCAGATCTATATAAAGAAACCCACCCTTCCCATTAAGTTCCAGACATTATCTACTTTGCTTATTCCCTATTGTTTTGTTTCCCACACACACCAGCATGGAGGCAGTGGGCAAGTGGAGTTCACCACTGCATCGCCAGCCCTGCACACACCTGCAGAATACAGGTGCTCATACACACTTGGAGAAAGAACTCATGGGCAGGTGCCAGTTTTCTAAGTAAATATCCTTACTTGGCAAAATAAAAAGCTGCCAATTCCACACAGTTCTTCATTTAGTTAAGGTAGTGTTAAGTCTGGGACTATGGTAATACATGAACTGGCCTCAAGCCCCCTACACTGCTATTGTTGGAAGGAGGAAGAGAGGGACAGTGTATGACAGGGTGGGGGGGGTGAATGTGAGTGAATGGGTGGGTCCGCTCTGTGAAACCCCAACCTGCTGCATAAGCTGACCAGCAGGAGGTGGCCAGGGTTGGTTTTCCTAGGTTTCCAACCTTGCAAGGTCACAAGGTAAACCTTCATAGCACTCTGGGCCGCTCCCAGGAGAGCGCGGTCATAGGCCTGCTCAGGTGCTCGCTCTGGTTGGGCCTCAAGGCCAGTGCCCATGTGTACACATCCCCGCCCACCACCCCACCCTGTCCTTGGCCATCTTCCCAATAAACTCCTGGCTGGCTATTGCTCTCAGGTCATTTCCAGGCTGGGACACAGAACCAGACCAAGGAAGAGATGCCAGGGACTCCTGTGTGTCCGGGCAGGCAGATGGTGCCACATGGCCAAGCCAAGCAAGCGGGGGACCTACGTCAGAAACACAAGAGGTGAGGGGGTCTGGGACGGGGAGTCCAGCTGAGGGGGTGAAGGGTAAGAAGTGAGGAGGGGACCTGGTCCCCCTGCTACTTGTTCTAGGAAGCTGTTTGAAGGAAGAAATGTAGTTTCTCCCATTAGCGCTCTCAGAGGTGACCAATGGGGAAAGAAAAACCTAATGGAGTCCCTGGATTGTGGCTCAAACCAGATTACAAAGCAGAAACCATTGCTCTTGCAGGTGCAGAGTCTGGGGACCAGGTAAGGAGGAAGCAGTTCACACAGGCCTGGTGAGAGAGTAGCCTGGATGCATTTCAGAAACAGCTGGGAGAAGCTACACTTCATCTGATGAACTAAGCCTACTAACACTTCTCCCGCCAAAGGCTTAGATCAGTCAGCTAAGGTCTTCCTAGGTAGTCTTTTTTAAATCCCACGATTGTTTGAGATTTCACCCTCCTGAATAAACAAACTTCACTGTCTCTTCCTTGGAGGACACACAATTCCCAGAAACCCTGTGAGGAGAGAGTATTCAGATGTTCTGGAAGGCTTTGTGAGCCAGGAGGGTGTGGGGGGCCCGGTCCCTACTCCCCTCCTAGAGAGCTAACATTCAGTTCAGTCGCACAAATGCTACTGAATGGGCAAATTATGTGCCAGGCCCATGGACTGAAGAGATGGTATGTCACTCCTGTCCACTTCACAAGGAGACAGGTTCTGGGGCCACGGGCGCCTTCTGCCTTTTGACTCCTGGCCTTCCTGTGGGGTCTGGGAGGTTGAGCAGAGTCCTTTGCACAGAGGGAAAGCTACTATTCTGAGTTTATGTTATGTTATCTAAAACCACCCAGTAGGACAAAAGGTTTGCCAAATACTTCACTGGCCTTTGCTGCTGTTCAGGCTAAAGCCACATCATACTGCAGCTGAATGACTAGAAAATCAAGAGGTACATCTGGAGGTTTCCTTATAAACTAGAGACCCACTTCCCCCACCCCATTCCATCACACCCCACCGTGAGTAAAGGAAATACCTTTTGGTTTTTGCTGCTTTTGCTCACACCAGGTGGAGGCTTGAAATCAAAAGTTACCTGATGTTTCTCTCTTCTTCACTTAAACATTTATTTAGTGTTCAGGATGCAGGGGCAGAGCTACAGAATAGACCAGATGCAGCACAGTGTGCAGGACCCCACTGCAGGAGGAACTTGGAAAGAACAGGGCTGGACTCCTGAGCAGGCTCAAGTCAGTCACTGACCTCAAGCTGAGCTCTGGAGAAGGAGTAGGAAGGGAAGGTTGGAAGAGGCACACAAAAGTGTCCCAAGCAGAGCACTAGCTCTACATTGGCCCAGAAGCATGCTAGACCCCATCAAGTTTGAGTAAAGCAAAACTAACCATAGCTGGGTCTGTGAGTGGGAGGTTATGAGTGCAGAGAGGTGTACAAGGGCCCCCACTGAGGAGTTAAAAGTTCAACGATCTCAAACCTAAGACAGACATGATGATCACTGTGTTGTAGAAAGATCCCTGGAGCCCAGCAAGTAGAATGCAACCTTCCATTAAGTCTTGGAAAAAGACCACTATGTGCTAAATAAAGCGGGGAGAGAAGAAACTGAAAGTACCAAGGCCAGCAGAAGAATAAATGACCAGGTCTCAGAGGTGGTCTCTAGTTTCCATGTGCCTGGAGAAATTCCAAAGTAAGGGACAAAAGAGAATGCCAAACCAGGTGAGAGTCAGGGTCTTCTGAAGACAATGAGGTTTGAAGAGGCCTGGTCCATGCTGAACTGAGAACTTAAACTCCCAAAGAAGGTAGTTCACAGCTCCCTGTTTAGACAGCTACTTGGTTAGTCAGCCCAGAAAGCAGGGGAACAAAGTGGTATCAAAGGTGGTTGCGCTCAGGTACATGGGATTACAGGATCTGTCATGAGTTACTTAGCAGAGATGGGCCATGGGCTTGGATGTCCAGCGGGGCTGTCACCCAGAGAATTCTCTGGAGTCTAAAATCCTGGGGCAATATGTGTGTCTGTTCTGCACATTCCATAATGTTCCAGCCCATTACACACTCACAAGTTGTAAAACTAAGCAAGTCATTGAATTGGAAGCCCATTTCTGTTGGCTACATGTGCTTTCCAATTATAGCAAACTCCCTTCCAACAGCTATGTGCCTGGACCACCTGCACAGAAAGGAGATAAAGTGTGCTATTCCAAGACAGAGGCTGAAGCACATTTGAGATACAACAGAGGCAAATTGGAGTGCACTGCGAGGGGTGAGCATTGGTGGAACTGATTTCACCATTTATAATTGCAAAGGTTCTAGAAAATGGGGGAGGGGAGATTCTGAGTTTGTGAACCAAAATTGAACAGACTTACTTTTTGGGGTTCCTAGCATTTTCATTTCATATTTGTATGAGGTTTTTACCCTCAAAAAAAAAAAAAAAAAAAAAAAAGGAAGGCCTGCAAACGGCTGCTAGATTTCCTGTGCTTTTTGGCCTGCAGCACCACACTGCCATCCTTACAGCTTTCAGACCCCAGTAGATCTGGGTTGTCAGTTGTTCGCAAGAGGGTTCTGCACATTGAGTTTGAAGGGAGGGAAAATCGCCCAGTAGACAGCTGGTTTCCAGCATAAATCCCAGGAACAGATGGTCTCCTGGAGACCTCATGTCCAGGCACTTGATCAGTGACTTTTCCTTTTTTTAGATAAGCATTACAATTCAATTTTATTATATGAAGAATACATATATACATTTGATCAGTGACTTTTAAACTTCTTTGACTGAGATGCCCAGGAAAAAAAAATAAGCATATGTTACATTAAGGCCCAGTTCAGATACTCACAGGAACAAAAATGGCATGAAACTATATTACCTTAGTACACCAAGTGCACTGTTTCCTGTTTCGTTCAAAACAAAAGGCAAAACAAACAAAATAAAAGCCAACCAATTGTATACCCACATCCTGAAAAACACTTGAATAATATATGTCAGCTCCGAATGTGGCTTCCCAGGGTTCTCCTTTTAGCACAGGCCCTGACATTGCCAGCAATGAAGAAAATCTGGTTTGTCAGGGTGAGCCCTAATGGTGCACGTGATTTGCAAGAAATCTTCCCAGGCTGCATATGACTCAGGGAGAAAACACTATAGACTACGGCACAGAGATCCTGCAACTCATAACTAAAAATACATTTTAGGATGATTACAAGGATTTATATGATCACAGAATTATAAAAAAACTTGAATGTAAAGGCTGTAGGTAATCTAGGCACAAGCCTCATTACTCAGGGTTACAGGTCTCCGCACAGTCTCTTTGCCTTAATTCTCTCTACATCTCCTGAGGCTCAAAGAGATACTGTGAAAGCCGGGCGTGGTGGCGCACACCTGTAATCCCAGCACTCGAGAGGCTGAGGTAGGCGAAGCGTTGTGAGTTCAAGGCCGGCTTGGGCTACAACACGAGCACAAGGCCGGCCTGAGCTACATAGTGCGACCCTGCCTCAAAAAACCAGGGCTGGGAGTTTGGCTCGGTGCCTTAAGTGCCTGCCCTGGCAGGCATGAGGTTGTGAGTTCAATCCCCGGTGCCGCAAAAAAAAAAAAAAAAAAAAAAAAGAGGTACTGTGAGTGATCTGAAGTCAGGGCGGCTATGTTCATTGAAGAGCTGGAATTGAAATACTCTGAACCCTCAAACAGTTTAGTAGCTTGACCTTTCCTCTTCCAGATGATATAAATATCAGGAAAGGGACAGCACTGGCTAACAGTTTTTCTTTCTACAGAGACATTAATTTTTTACTTCTATGATTGATTTACAGAGAAAAGAGCAGGGCTTTGGGTTTCTGATTAAGACACACTGTAATCCAGCCTTAAAGGATGAATTTCTAAACCCAGGAGTGAAAAGATGGTTCAGCCCTCAGCAGTTAACAAATTGGAGCTTATACAGAACCCTGGATGTGTAGAGGCCGGTGTAAACACTACACACCAAGAACCTGCTTCCAGCTTATGATTCATGGCTGAACAAAGGTCACACAAAGTGTTGCCTTAGAGTGTATAGTCTGTTACCTCTTTTCTATTCCAGTGAAATCATCACACACGCACGCGCACAGATACACACACATATCCAGAGCAAACTTATAAAACTGGGAAGAGGCTGTGGTCCTCTCTAGCTTCCTAGGAAGACCCTGAAGTCTGGGCAGTGATTTTCCCTTCATTCAGGGGAGCCAGGCATGGTGGCATATGCCTACAGTCCCGGCACTTGGGAGGCTGAAGCAGGAGGATCACCCTGAGTTCAAGGCTAGCCTGAACCATATAGTGAGACCTGCTATGAGAGGAAAATAAAAAAGTTCAGGGGAACGCTGAGGAGACCAGCAGAAAGAGATGGGCCCCAGACTCACTTTTACACCCAAGAATCCTCAAATGCTCAGATCTTTAGGGACAGAGGCTAAAGATCAGATTGGGAGCAAGTACATATGTCACACTCACACAGCAGACCACCAGGCAATCCTGTGCACGTGTAGGTTGTGCCCACATATTATTTGGAGCACAGTTGAGGAGTTATAAGTTCCCTCACAAGAAGCTACCTTTCCTGGCTCCTAAACTTAACCCTGTTTGCATTTGAAGCAGTTTCTTTCCCTCTTGACTTAGACTTTCATTGCTCAAATTGGAGTGGTTTCATTCAGCAAGCCTTGACTGCAAAGCATCATTGAAAGTTAATTTTCTTGTTTTTTAATTAATAGGCTTTATTTTTAGAGCACTTTTAGGTGTGCATAAAAACTGTCCATGAATTACAAGATTTTTCCTACCCTACCCCCTTCAGCATCCCATACCACCAACAACCCCTTATCACTGTGATGCATTTGCTGTGATCAGAGAACCAACACTGACATTATTACCACCCAAAGTCCACAGTTTCCATTAGGGATCACCGTTTATCATTCTCTGTGTTTTCACAATTACAGTGTCATGCAGAATAGTTTCGCTACCCTAAAATCCTTAAAGTTACACTTGTTTATCCTTTCCCATCAAAATCCAGTAAATATGCCACCTTTTCAGGTTGGTTTCTCTCACTGAGAATATATGTTCAAATTTTCTTTGTACTTTTTCCCCAGCTCATTTGTTTTGGCCAAAAGTTAATTTTCAAGTCAGGCATGTTGATACATGTCAAACACCACTTGGACAGCCCTCCTTGAATGCAGAACTATTTCATCCACAGTAGTTAAACTGGGTCCTATCTCCATGTAATGATCTCTACAGAGCTGGCTGGGGCTATTTCCTTCTCCCTTCAGTTGGCTCTAAACAATGTAAATAGAGCTAGCTGATGTGTGATCTTTGGAGCCAGTCGACAGTTTCCTATTTCTTCCCCCATAAACTGTGGGGCACAGCAAGTGGCAGAGCCACATAGCTCCAGTCATGACAACTGGGTTCCAGTCTCAACATGAGAGACTCTGACTTCCCAGGGCACAAAAGTTTATGGATCAGAAACTGAAGCGACAACCTCCTAAGCATTTAAATGCTACCCCAATTGAGTTACACAGGTTGGACTTTATGCAGACCCTTCTCTGCATACTGCAGAGGTGCTTTCTGGCCTCCTAGATAAGCCTAGCTCAGAGACTCACATCATTCCCGCCATTCTCACCATCATTCATCCTCAAGTCACTCCCTTCTTCACAAGTTAATAGCTTCCAGGTGAGGATTCATGAGACAGATACATGCCAGGAATCTCAGCACTCTGCGGGGCTGAGGCAAGAGGACCACAAGTTCAGGTCCAGCCTGGGCACCTTAAGACCCTGTCTTAAAATTCAAAAATTGTAAAAAGGACTGGGGATGCAGCTCACGGTGGAGACTCTGAATTCAATCCTCTACACTATAATAAATAAATAAATAAATAGAAGTTCTAATTTTCTTCCAAGACACTTGTAATTTCTATAGCCAATAGTGCTGGTGTCTCACTCAGAACCATTAGATAGAGGGCTTGAGTGCATTCTGAGTTCATGATTCAGAGGGGCAGTGTCCTGACTAGGGATGGGTAGGCCCTGGAGGAGTTGCCAGCACAGTGCATCACAGCCAAATGGGCAGAGACTATGGCTTCCCACTGCCAGGAGCTTTTGCTTGTGAACCCCTGAAAAGGTACAGGGTGGAAAGTGGCCTATGATCTTTCTTGACTTCCATTCTCAATCCCTGTCTTTAACACTCACATAACACCCTAGTGCAGTACCTCCTGGGCTGAGACTGTGTCGGGACCTTAAACTCAGCTGACTTTATGCGTATTAACTGAGCCACAGGCAGAGTGAAGAGTGACCTGAGCTGCTGAACCATGGGAGACAGAGAGGCACTGACTCACAAGCACATCAAGGCCTGGGAAGGCTCATCTGGGAGCCTCTAGGTCTTCATGTCAAGGACACCATTGACCACCTCCCCAGCCCTCTATGGTTCTGCTAAACCAAAAGAGGAAGAAGGGCCTCACCAGGGCTGTAGTCTTTTCAATATTCTATTGAGAAATTCTCTCCTTGGGGATAGTAGTTCATATCTGTACACTCAACTATTCAGGAGGCTGTGGCAGGAAGAACCCGTTTGAGGCCTGTCTGAGCAACTTAGTGATACCCTGTTTTAAAGTAAACTTTTTTTAAAGGGCTAGGAGTGTAGCTTAGTGTACCTCTTGCTAGGTTTAATGCCCTACTCTGAAAACAAACAAAAAAATCTGTCATACAGTAAAACATTGGGAAAGCTTAAATGTCCCTTACATTGGAATGATTTTAATCACTGTTGCAATCTATAATCCTTTAAAGTTAAGAAGATCAAGATAAGGGGCGAGAAGAATAAATAAGCTATTCCTCCTTTCCCTGAGCCACAAGCGGCATGCAGCACTGGGAAAAGAAACAAGAAGCCAATTCGCCCTTCCTGTGAGTGAACAATGGCCATGAGGGACTGCAAAGAGGAACAAAAATCCAATTCACCCTTCCCATGAGCCAGCTGGCACCCAGGAAGAGAAGAAGAGCTCCTCTCCCTACCCCATAAGCAACCAATTGATTTGGAGGATCATGGGTCGAGGTGGTAGCAACTGAGGTACAAAAACAACTTAATTCTTCTATTGTTTGATTGACTTTGCAATCCTAAAGCTGGTAGTCTGAGCATCTATTTAGAGGATAACAATATGCAATGTAGGCACTATAGGGGATTTCCTTCTGTCTTATTGTTGAAATCCAATATTGTTCTCACTGTTTTGTTTTGTTCCATGTCATTGTTTAGTTGCCTCAATGTTCTGTTTTCATTGGTTTTATTCTGTTCTGTTTTGTTTGATTTTATTATGTGTAATGGTATGGGCAGCAATTTTGAAGATAACAAGAGGCATTACAGTAACCATGGCTGATTTCCTATTATCCCGTTTTGAAATGCTGTATCACTTTCACTGTTTTGTTTTGATTGTTTATTCTGTTTTATTTTGCTTGGTTGTATTTTCTTTAAAATAAAATTTAAAAAGAAATAAAGTTATGAAGCTGATTTATATTTACTGAGATAGAAAAATATTCTTACTTTATTCTTTTTTTTTTTTTTTTTTGCGGCACCAGGGATTGAACTCACAACCTCACGCCTGCCAGGGCAGGCGCTTAAGGCACTGAGCCAAACTCCCGGCCCTGGCTTTTTGAGGCAGGGTCACACTATGTAGCTCAGGTCGGCCTTGCGCTCACGTTGTAGCCCAAGCTGGCCTCGAACTCACAACGCTTCTCCTACATCAGCTTCCTGAGTGCTAGGATTAAAGGCGTGTGCCACCACGCCTGGCCTCTTACTTTATTCTTAAGTGAAAAAATAGCTTACATAAGAATGGAGAGACTAAGGCCCTGTTTTTACCTAAAAGTAAACAAATAATACAAACTATGAAACTATGGTAGAAAAGTCCAAAAGAATAATGTTCACAGTGGTTCCTTTTTATTGACTGTATTATAGACCATTTTATATCATATTTTTTTTCCTTTTTCTCACAAGAAGTGTAAATTATATAACTAAAGAAAGCAATGCACTGTTTGCATTTGGGGGAAGTGATGGTGTGTTATAGTGATATTTCTGGGAGCATCTCTTTGATTGGAAAGTGCAGGGGGGGTACCTAGGACATAGACCAGCAGAATGTGGGCACAGGCTACGTGCTAGAATGTGGGTTACCAAGCAGATTGTACAGGCTGATGGGCAGATCCAAGCTGGCTGGCCTGGCAGCAGCATTCCAGCAGATACACTGTCCAGCTTGGAAGCTCCAACTTCTTATTATGCAAAAGAAGCCAGGCACAAAAGAGACTGGGATTGCAGGAGGCAAAACTCATTTCTTTTTGTATGTGTGTGTTATTTTATTTTTCCCTTTAAAGGAAGTATAACAGAACAATAAAATGAAACAAATCAAAACAGTGATAGGACATTAGAAAATACATAATCGTTACTCTGTTACATATTGTTATCCTCTAAATAGTTGCTCAGACTATGGGCCCGAGGCTTGCAAAGTCAACCAATCAACATAAATGTCATGTTGCTTCCCTACTTCAGTTATTATCATCTCAGCCTGTGTCCCATTCAGTTGCTTAATGGGGCAGAGCAGAGGTGACTTCCTTGCTGATTCTCCTGGTCTGACAGGACCCCGGCCAGCACACAGGGAGGCTGCATGGCTTCCTTGCTGATTCTCTCTGCCTGTAGGGCTTCCACAAGTGCACAAGGGATGGGGATTACATTACTTTCTTGCTACTTCTTCCTAGCTGATAGGGCCTCTACAAGCACATGAGGTGTGGGAACTTCATTGCTTCCTTGCTGGTTCTCCCTGGCCAGTAGGGCCTCTACTGGCTCATGGTGGACAGGAGCTGCATGGAATCCTTGCTGTTTCTTCTTGTCTAGCAGAGCCACCACCCCTGGTTTTCTTATTTTTGCTGGATTCCTGAATTATTTCCCTTCAGTGGCTTCAAGTCTCAGTTTACATCCTTTCTATGTCCATGGGACCCACCTCTCTCCTCCTTCTCTTCTTCATGTTGCTATATTCCAGGGCCAGGACACCAAAAGTTGGAGAGGTTCTGTCTCTGCAGCTCGCCACACTACCATTTTGCTGGAGATTCCAAAACTCATTTCTAATGAAAGCTGCTCAGAGATTGCCTGGGAAGGAATGTGGGGGACTTGTGGAGATCAACCCAGGTGACTCTCCTTGACTCTTCTTGAAAAGAAGATCAACTATCTCCATTTTGGATAAACTTGGCCTTATCTCCATGTTTTGATAAGTACAGAACTGACTAGGCTATTTCTTGATCTCTTCAATTGACTTTAAGCAAAGTAAATTGGTCTAGCTAAGGAGCTTATGTGTAATCTCTGATGCAGAGCAAAAGGTCAGTGTTCCTCCACCGAGTGACTCCCCAAATACATCACTGAGCCAGGCAGGATAGAGAGGCATGCTCCACACAGTCAGCTAGGACTGAGCCTTGAAAAAAAAGCTATGACTTCACAGGACAAAAAGGATTGTACATCAGAATTGAAGTAGTGACCCCAAATTATTAGCTACTACCTCAGTTGTGTTGTGCAGATTATTCTGTCAGAACTATTTTCCCTCTGCATATCACAGAGGTGATCGCAGACCTCCTACCTAGCCCAGCTCAAGGCAGTCATGACAGTCACAGATTTCCTGCCTCTCACTGTCACTCAGCTCTGAGCCACTCCCCTCATGGACAACAATAAAACCTGGGTTGGGTTCTGGGTGTGACCTTTTATTCCAGTGAACCACCATCTTGGTGAGACTTAGGACCCCTTGGCTCCCCATAACTCTATATAAGTCTTTGTCCTTATTCTTGCCTTTAGTGGGACTGGAAGTGGTAGATTGGAATTAACTCACGAAAATTCCAAAAAATTCTCCTTGGGATTACAAATATAAACCTTCTTTGACTTCAATGGGGAAGGGAAAGAGACCTCTGTAGGACTGACCACAAATTGTTACTTGGGAAATTCAAAAGCTCCATATCTTTGTTATGGTTACATGATATTTGTCAAAATTAATCAAGCCTTATGCTGACTGTGAGACATTTTATTATCTTACATTCATCAGGAAGGCAATTTGAAGGACAGCAGGTAGCTTTCCTTGTCCAAGACATAGAAACCAAGGCCCCTGAAAGAATCCAGTTCTGAGAAAATTCTGTAGTCCAGAAATGATCTTTAGGAAATCTAAAGAAAATAAACTTAAACTTTAAGACATACTTATTGAGTTAAAGTTGAGAACAGAAAAATAAATATGTTTCTTAAATGCAATAAGCACTACAGGTATAAAGAACTTCATCTTGCCCATTTCTAATACACTCAAACCACAGTCAACTTCTTTGGTGCTAGAGACCAAACCAGGGTCTCATTCATGCTAAGCAGACACTCACACTGAACTACACCTCTGCCCCACAGTTAATATTTTCATATATTACTTCCTTGCTTTTACTATTTCATACTTCTTAAATTCTGTGATTCAAATAGACATCAAACTTATCAGGAGATTGGTTTTTAGTCTTCTGAGCACTGGGACGGTGTGGACTACTCCTGCCCTTCTGAATATGTTGCCTTTCTTTCTAACTGGCCTGATTTCTCCCACCCTCTTTCTGATCTCTCCTCAGGTAGGCTGATTTCCTCTTTTGAGAGTCACTCTGTTCAATCCAAAGTATTTCTGACACCATTTCTCGACACCACAGTAGCCTGTTACCAGATGATGCTAATTATGCAGCTTTTGCTGCCTAAGAGGGCAGAATAAAGAGCCAGTGGTTTGTTTGCATGGGGAAGATTCTCCTCGAGGTGGAAGACTCTGCAAGTGCAAAACAGTGTTATCAGTGGTGCAGTAGAAACCACCTAGAAACAAAGGCTTTCTGTGAGCAAAAAGCTGGATTGGTTTTATCTTGGTCCAGCCTGAAGGAAGCAGGGGAGACTACTTGTGGTTTATCCAAGGGGGATAGATGAGGGAAACTGTCAGCAGGGCACAGTTTTGTCCTGGTTTGGTGTAGCTGCTGCACAGAGTCTTGCAGACAAAGAGCCATTGGGGTGCTATGAATGACCAGTCCACTTTGGCTGTAGGTACCAGGGGTTTATATTTTTAATCAAGACCAATTTGTTAGCCAGGTTATCCTCATATGGGTGAGTGTCAGGAGAAGGCTGAGGTCAGCAGTGTTTCACACTTCTTTTCAAGTTTGTCAGAACCAGGAGATCATCTCTGATGGAGCTGTCAAGGAGATTATCTACATACTGCATGAGTTGGGGGGTGTTGTGAAAGTGAAGTACATGATGCACAAGGGCCTGGCCAAAGTAGTGGGGGCTGTTCCAGAAGCCCTGAGGCAAGATGGTCCAGATTAACTGCTGGGACTGGTGAGTGTCAGGATCTATCCAGGTAAAAGCATGGAGAGGCTGTGAGGAGGGGTGCAGGGAAATAGTGAGAGGGGATGAATTTAACCTCCATTGTAAGAGTTAACTGCATTTCAGATGGTCCAAGGGATCTCTGAGTTCTTTGAGCAACTTTATTCTTTGGTGATCAAACCAAAGATGTCCGGTAAAGAGCCAGTTGGGATCATGACCATAGGCATCTGAAACAATGGCCTTTGTACAATTTGCTGTATACAAGAAACACATCTGACTTGAAAGAAAACTCATACACTAAAAGTTAAAGAATGGAAAACAATATTCCATGTGAAAGGAACTCAGAAATAAGCAGGGGTAGTTATTTTGTTTGCAGACAATGTGAACTTCAAACCAAAAATGATCAAAGAAGATCACTACATACTTGTTAGGTGAAAAATTCAAGAAGAGATAACAATCATAAATATATATGCACCAAATACAGGACCACCCAACTATGTAAGGCAAATACTAATAGACATGAAAAACCAAATACGCAATAACACAATTGTAACAGGGGACCTTAATACCACATTGTCACAAAGAGATATATCAACTGGACAAAAAGTCAGCAAAGAAATAACAGAACTGAATCAAACCTGTGAAGAAATGTACTTACTAGATGTTTACAGTGTTCCACCCAACAACAGCAGGATACCCATGCTTCTCAGCTTCACAAGGAATATTCTCTAAAATAGACCATATATTAGACCATAGAACATGCTTAAGTAAATGAAAAGGGACTGAAATTATCCCATGCATGTTATCTGACCACAGTGTACTGAAATTGGAAATTAATGGCAAAAAAACCCTGCAAAACATACATAAACACTTGGAAATTAAATAACAGCCTCCTGAACAACCAATGGGCTACAGATGAAATCAGAGAAGAAATTAAACAATATCTACAATTCAATGAACATGCAGACAAGACATACTGAAACCTGTGGGACGCAATGTAAGCAGTCTTAAGAGGGAAAAATATAGCAATGAATTGTCACATCAGGAAAACAGAATGAACACAAATTTAAAAAGAAACTAATGCTGCGCCTAAAGCTTCTAGAAAAAAAAAAAGAGAAAGTCAAGCGCAAAGCTCATAGAAGGAAGGAAATTATAAAGAGCAGAGCAGAAATTAACCCAATTGAGACTAAGAAACAATACAAAGAATTAATGAATCAAAGAGTTGGTTCTTTGAAAGACTCAACAAAATTGATAAACCCCTAGCCAACCTTATCAAGAAAAGAAAGAAAAACCCAAATTCATGCAATAAGGAATAAAAAGTGTGAAATTACTACAGATCCTGTAGAAATTCATAAGTTCATGAATACCTACTTTGGAAATCTTTACTCACATAGGCTGGAAAAAAGAGGAAATGTACAGATTCCTAGAAATGTATGAATTAGCAAAATCAAATCAAGAAGATATAAAAATTTTGAATAACCCAATATCAGTTACTAAAATTGAAAATGTAATTAAAAACTTACTTTTATGGGTATGGTGCTGTGCCCCCCGTCCAAGGCCTCATGTAATCATGGATGAGGCTGAGTCTGCTGTTTGTGATTGGTTTGTTGTCTGGCACTGGGACTGGTGATGTGAGTGCTGCACCCACCCAGAGGTGGAACCAACACACAGCGTAAGGGATGGAGGAAGGCATGTCCTCTCTCTCTCTCGCTGGTTCACCTTGCTGTTTTGCAGCTGCCATGAATGGCTGCACCGCCACACCACACTGCCTTGTAGCAAACTGAGTGAGTATGGACTGAAACCCCCCAAAACTGTAAGAAATAAACCTTTCCTACCCTAATTTTGGGAGTCAGGCATTCTGTCTCAGAAATGAGTAAAAAGTAACTAAGACAGAATTTGGCACCAGGAGTGGGGTCACTGCTGTGTCTAAACCTGACCTTGTGGTTAAAGAACCTTTGGAAATGGCTTATGGAAAGACTTTGAAAAGGTTTGGTGATGTTGCCTGAAAGAGTGGAGCTGAAACAGCTTAGGCTGTTCTGTAGGGTAGATACTGGTCAGAGCTAGAAGATCAGAAGGCTGATAGAAACCTGTTGGTAAAGACCAGGCTTGGGAGGTTTCTGCTGGGAAAAAGGACTGCATTGGTTGTTGGTCTCCTGATGATCTGTGTTATGGATGGGCAGAAAGTTTGTCTGCATTTTGCTCATGTCCAGAGACTTCGTCTGGGATTGAGATTAAGGGCAATGGACTGATTAATCTGGCAAAGGAAATTTCAAGGCAGTCTAATGTTGAGGTGGTGGTGTGGCTATTGTTGGGGGCTTTTAACCAGATTTATGTTGTGAATCAAGAGCAAAGAACCCAGCAGGATGATTTAAAACATTGTGAGTTTGACCAGAAAGCTGTGAACTGTAAAGATAGAGCTGAGACCTCGATTGCTGAGAAGGATCAAAGAAATAAAAATGATAGCCTGGGGGCATTCCAGGAAGCAGCAGGCTTCTATCCATTGCAGCCTCTGACCATCAAAAGTAAAAGAGTTTGCTCAGAGGAAAAAGCCACAGAGTGCCATATTCCAGAGTGGTGACAGAGGCCACAGGAGATTCCAAAATGGCAGCAGCTACACCAGATTCCAGAATGGTGGTGGCATAGAGAAACTTTTCCTCACAATCAGGTTCAGAGAGCTCAGAAATCCAGGCACTCAACCCCTACAGCCAAGAGAGAGGAAATCCTGGCTACTGCTCCAGCTGGCAGCAGACCTTGGCAGCATCATCGATGTGGCAATAGTTTTAAGTGCAAGGAAAATGGATGAATTCTGAGGGTAAGACAGCTTCCACCCTAACTGCAGAGAGCAATATGCAAAGATAATAAGGGTGAAGCCAAGGGTTCAATGGAAAACCCAGAAGTTTGAAAAAGCCATGAATGTGGATCATCCAAGAAAAGCTGTGAGAATCGAACAGGATGAGCTTAAGAGAGAAGCTGTGAAAAATGGAGCCCCTGAAAGTGCTGCAGGGGTGGAGTCACTCAAGCCTTTTGGGGTTCACAACCAGACTTTTTCAGATGCTGGATTTTGGACTTGTTTCATTCCAATGCTTTGTATTCCCGTTTGTAATTTCTGGAATGGTAATGTTTATCTTGTCCTTTGCATTTTGGAAGTGTTTAACTTGTTTTCATTTGTACAGGGGGTTACAATTAAGAGTTTGCCATAGATCTTGGAGATTTGGGACTTGGACTTTTCAGCAATGCCGAAACTGTTAGGACTATGGCAACTCTTGGAAATTGACTAAATGTCTTTTGTATAAAGGATATACATGAGTCCTTCGGGGGCCAGGGGTGGAATATTATGGGTATGGTCCTGTGTCCCCCACTAAGGCCTCATATAATCATGGATGGGGCTGAGTCTGCTGTTTGTTATTGGTTTGTTGTCGGGCCCTGGGATTGGTGATGCCAGTGTTGCACCCACCGAGGGGTGGAACTAACATACAGTGTAAGGGAGGGAGGAAAGCATGTCCTCTCTCTCTTGCTGATTCACCTTGCTGTTTTGCAGCTGCCATGAATGGCTGCACCGCCATGCCACGCTGCCTTGTAGCCAACTGAGTATAGACTGAAACCCCCAAGAACTGTAAGAAATAAACCTTTCTTTCCCTAATTTTGGGCATCAGGTATTTTGTCTCAGCAATGAGTGAAAAGTAGCTAAAACATTTACCAACGAAGAGAAGCCCAGGTCCTAATGAATTCACGACTGAATTCTACAAGAGATTTAGAGAAGATTTAATGCCAATACTCCTCAAAACTCCTTAATGAAATTGAAAGGGAGGTAATTCTCCCTAACTCATTCTTGGAGACAAGTATTACTCTGATACCAAAACCAGCAAAAGACCCAACCAAAAAGGAGACCTATAGGCTAATCTCCCTAATGAACATCAATGCAAAAATTCTCAATAAAATACTAGCAAATAGAATGCAGCAAATCATTAAGAAGAGTATCCATCATGACCAGCTGGGATTTATCAGAGGAATGCAAGGCTGATTCAACATACACAAATCAATAAGTGTAATACACCACATCAATAGAGGCAAAGACAAAAATCATAGGATCATCTCAATAGATGCAGAAAAAGCTTTTGATAAAAATCCAACACTTGTTCATGATAAAAACCCTACAGAAAATTGTAATAGATGGTATCTACCTCAATCTGATAAAAGCTTTCTATGACAAACCAACAGCCAACATCATACTAAATGAACAAAAACTGAAGGCTTTCACTCTAAAAGTAGGAAAAAGACAAGGATGTCTGCTATCACCACTCCTATTCAATATAGTTCTGGAAATGTTAGCCAGAGCAATTAGACAAGAAAGAGAAATGAAAGGAATAAGGATAGGAAAGGAAGAAGTTAAATTATCACTATTTGCAAATGACATGGTACTCTACATAGAAGACCCCAAAAACTCCATCAAAAGACTACTACAGTTAATAAGCAAATTCAGCAGTGTAGCTGGATACAAAGTCAACACTCAAAAATCAATAGCATTCCTATACACAAACAACAAACTCAATGAAAGAGAAATTATGGAAATAACACCTTTCACAATAGCATCCAAAAACATGAAATGCTTAGGAATCAACCTAACAAAGGATGTAAAAGACCTATACATTGAAAACTACAGTACTCTAAAAAAGAGATCAAAGTCAGAAAATACGTATCCCTTGCTCTTGGATAGGAAGAACCAACATAGTAAAAATGGCTATACTCCCAAAACTGTTATTTGGATTTAATGCAATCCTGATCAAAATACCACTAACATACCTTACAGATCTAGAGAAAACATTCCTAAAATTCATGTGGAACCAGAAGAGACCTAGAACAGCAAAAGCAATCCTGGGCAACAAAGGCAAGGCAGGAGTCACAATTCCTGACTTGAAATTATACTACAAAGTTACTGGGATAAAATCAGCATGGTACTGAAAAGAAAAAAAAACAGACCTGAGGATCAATGGAACAGACTAGTAGATGCAGAGACAACTACAAAGACATTCAACCACCTTATCTTTGACAAAGGGGCTAAACATATTCACAGAAGGAAACAAGACTCTTTAATAATATTTCCACATGACAAAGACTGAAACTAGACCCATGTCTATCACCATGCACTAAACCAAAGTCAAAATGGATCAAAGTTCTAAATATTAAAACAGAAACACTAAATCTACTGGAAGACAAGGTAGGTAGAAATCTTTAAGACATAGGGGTAGGCAAAGAGCTCATGAACAAAATGCAAACCACACAGGAAGTGATCAAAGAATCAACAAATGAGATCTCATCTTATTAAAAAAGTTTTTGCACTTTAAAAGAAATCACCAACAGAGTGAAAAGAAAACTCACAGAATAGGAAAGAATTTTAGCCAGCTGTCCCTCAGACAAAGGACTTATATCTAGAACATATAAGAAATTGAAAAACAAAGCCAGGTGTGGTGGTGCACGCCTTTAATCCCAGTACTCTGAAGGCTGAAGTAGGAGGAGCATTGTGATTTTGAGGCCAGCTTGGGCTACAAGGTGAGGACAAGGCCGGCCTGAACTACATAGTGCGACCCTGTCTCAAAAAACTAGGGCCAGGGTTTTGGCTCGGTGGCTTAACCACCTGCCCAGCAAGCGTGAGGTTATGAGTTCGATCCCTGGTGCCACAAAAAATAATAATATTAATAATAATTTTAAAACGTCAGGCCCCCCAAATTGAAAGACCCAATCCAAAAATGGGCATCTGAGATAAACACACACTTCTCAGATGAAGAAATACAAATGGCAAATAAATACATGAAGAAATGTTCAACATCACTGATCATTTGAGAAATGCAAATTAAAAAACAACATTGAGATTCCATCTCACTCCAGAAAGAATGGCTGCCATTAAGAATTCAACCAATAACAAATGTTGGCAGGGCTGTGGGGAAAAAGGAATGCTTCTCCACTGTTAGTGGGAGTGTAGACTGGTACAACCACTGTGTAAATCAGTATGGAGAGTCCACAAAAAACTAGGATTGAAAGTCCCATTCAACCCAGCTATTCCCCTTCTGGGCATTTGCCCCCCAAAATTGAAAACTTCATGCTCCAGTGATATATAGGAGCAAAATTTGTAATAGCTAAATCTTGGAAACAACCCAAATGCCCATCAACCACAGAATGAATTAAAAAGATGTGGTATTTATATACAATGGAATATTACTCAGCTATAAAGAAGGATAATCTTGAGAGTTTTACAGGTAAATGGAGGCAACTTGAGACCATACTTCTCAAACTCACATTTGTGAATATCATATTGTCTCCCTAGTGTAAAAAAAAACTGAAAGAATAATAAGACCCAAAATGTACAATAAATACTGTGATAATGAAAGGCCAAGAAAGTGCTCAAAAGGAAAACACAACTGGGATAGGGGAAAGGAAAAAAGGAAGAAGGGAAAAAATTTTATGTATATAGGCATACATATATGTATGTATGTATGTATATATACATACTAGATAACTATTCTACTAACCTGTTAGTTCATCAAAAAGTACAGTTTGTGCTTTCATTGTTTGATCATTTTTATGCCTAAATCTTGTAACCTGAACAACTACTTCCAAGATAACAATATGCAATATACTAACTAGTGTTAATTTCTTACTATTTTTTTGAAATGTTGTATCGTTTCTATCCTTTTTTTATGTTTTGCTTTTTAAAAAATTAAAATTAAAAAATAAAAACCTAAAAAAATATATATACCCTTTTAATGAACCACCAGGCCCCACCACCTAACAGCACATTCAGCCATAAACTAATCAATGGATTAATCCACTGGTGAATATAGTGCCCCCCGACCCAATCGCCTACCAAAACCCCACCTGTGAACACATGAGTTTATGGGAGGGCATTTTAGACATAAACCAAAACAAATGCCAAGGCATAAGCATACATAAACTCGAGAAAGTTATTTCCTCTTGCTATGACCTATAAATGACTTATTTTAGGACAAGTTCACCAGAATGACACCTGTAATCTCAGCACTTAGGAGGCTGTGGCAGGAAGATTGCTTTGAGTTTGGGGCCAGCTTGGGCTATATAGCAGGCTCAAGGCCAGCCTGAACTACACAGTGAGTCCCTATCTCAAAAAACAAATCAAAACAGAAAAGTTGCTCAAGGGACATATTTCTTAGCCCAACTGGAGCCTATGTTCTGTGTCAGGCACTATGCGGGGATCAGGCCAAACCACTGGAGGTCACCAAGCTCACATCCAACCGTCACAGAGCAGGCCTCCAAGCAGGCACTTCCTCAGAACCCTGTTACTTTGAATTTAAAGGTAATTCACTGAATTACTCACTCCCAAGTCTATATAAAGAAACCTGCTCTTCCCATTAAGTTTTGGACATTGTCTTCTTTGTTTATTCCCTACTGTTTTGTTTCCCACACACACCAGCACGGGGGCACTGCGCAAGTGGAGTTCACCACTGCATTGCCAGTCCTGCACGCACCTGCAGACTACAGGTGCTCATACACACTTGGAGAAAGAACTCATGGGCAGGTGCCAGTTTTCTAAGTAAATATCCTTACTTGGCAAAATAAAAAGCTGCCAATTCCACACAGTTCTTCATTTAGTTAAGGTAGTGTTAAGTCTGGGACTATGGTAATACATGAACTGGCCTCAAGCCCCCTACACCTCTATTGTTGGAAGGAGGAAGAGAGGGACAGTGTATGACAGGGTAGCGGGGTGAATGTGAGTGAATGGGTGGGTCCGCTCTGTGAAACCCCAACCTGCTGTGTAAGCTGACCTGCAGGTGGTGGCCAGGGTTGGCTTCCCTAGGCTGCCCACCTTGCAAGGTCACCAAAGGAACCCTTCACAGCACAGCGTGCAGTGGGCTGTGGGTTCTGTCCCAGTGAGGGGCTGCAAGCCCCCCAGTATCCTCCAAGACGCATACACTCGCACCCCACCCCCAGGACTCAGGAGCGCGCTCCGGGCGGGCCGCATGGCCAGTGCGCGTGCGCACAGGTGCCTGCCCGCCACCCCGCCCTGGGCTTGGCCGCCTTCCCCGTAAACTTGTGGCTGACGGTTGCCCTCGGGTCAACAGAACCGGGCCATGGAAGAGAAGTCGGGGGCTCCTGAGCCCCGGGACCGGCCGAGAGAGCGAGACCGGGAGCGGCGCCCTCGCCTAGACCGAGACGGCCACCCCGAGCGCGAGCGGGACCGAGCCGGGGTCCCGCGCAGGGAGAGGAACGGGGACGCGCGGAGGGACGGCGGGGACCAGCGTGAGGCGCGGGACAGGAGGGAGCGGCACCCCCGCCAGGAGCTGCACGGGGACGCGGGTCGTCGGGCGGGTGAGCACAGAGTCCTGGAAAAGTCCCGCCACAGCCGGAAGCCGGGGGAACCCCGGGGACCCCCATGGGACGCGACCCCGCCCCCCAGGCCCGCGCCCAGGGAAACCCCGGAGCTGCCGCCCCCGAGGAAAGAGGACTTCGCGCGTCACGGACCGGAGAGGTGAGAGGGTGAGGTTAAGGGGGTCCGGGTGAGGGGAGTCCGGGTCCCCCAGCTTCCTGTCCTAGGAAGCTGCTTTAAAGGGAGAAATGCCACTTTTCCCTTTGACACTCTCCGGGGTGACCAGGGGAAAAACAAAAACCTAATGGAGTTCCCAGCTCATGGCCCAAACCACATTCACAAAGCAGACACCACTCCTCTTGCAGTTGCAGGGTCTGGGGACCAGGTAAGGAGGAAACAGTCCACACAGGCCAGGTGAGAGAGTAGATGAGGTGAGTGGAGTTAACTCGAGGCTCCTCCCTGACTCTCCTCCAGGTGGTCACAGGACCGTCCCTTAGGGCTGCAGACTCTTCTCCTGTGTTCTAAAGTCAGCCAAATGAAGACTTCATAGAGCAGTGTGTAACCCCTTCCAGGCCTGGATGCATTTCAGAAACAGCTGGGAGAAGCTACACTTCATCTGATGAACTAAGCCTACCAACACTTCTCCCGCCAAAGGCTTAGATCTATCAGCCCCTTGTCGCTGAAGTCTTTTCTAGGTCGTTTAAATCCTATGATTGTTTGAAATCTCACCTTCCTGAATAAACAAACTTCACTGTCTCCGCCTTGGAGGGCACAGAATTCCCAGAAACCCTATGAGGAGAGAGCATCCAGATGTTCTGGAAGGCTTTGTGAGCCAGGAGAGTGTGGGGGGCCCAGTCCCTACTCCCCTCGTAAGGGCTAACAGTCAGTCCAGTCACACAAATGCTGCTGAATGGGCAGATTATGTGCCAGGCCCATGGACTTTATAAAGAGATGGGATGTTACTCCTGTCCACCCCACAAGGAGACAGGTTCTGGGGCCACGGGTGCCTTCTGCCTTTTGACACCTGACCTTCCTGTGGGGCCTGGGAGGTTAAGCAGAGTCCTTTGCACAGAGGGAAAGCTACTATCCTGAGTTTATGTTATGTTATCTAAAACCAACTAACAGGACAAAGGGTTTGCCAGCTACTTCATTGGCCCTTGCTGCTGTTCAGCTAAAGCCACATCATACTGCAGCTGAATGACTAGGAAATCAACAACTACATCTGGAGGTTTCCTTACAAACCAGAGACCCATTTCCCCCACCCCACTCCATCCTACCCTACTGTGAGTAAAGGAAATATTTTTTGTTTTTTGCTGCTTTTACTCATAACAGGTGAAGACTTGAGATCAAAAGTTACCTTATTTTTGTCTCTTCTCCACTTAGATATTTGTTTAGTGGTCAGGATGCAGGGATGGAGCTACAGAATGGGCCAGTTGCAGCACAGTGTGCAAGACCCCACTGCAGGAGGAACTTGGAAAGAACAGGGCTGAGCTCCTGAGCAGGCTCAAGTCAGCCACTGACCTCAAGTTGAGCTCTGGAGGAGTAGGAAGGGAAGGCTGGAAGAGGCATATGAAGGTGTTCTAAGCAGAGCACTAGCTCTACAGTGGTCCAGAAGCTTGGTACAGCCCATCAGGTTTGGGCAAAGGGAAAATCTGTGAGTGGGAGGTTATGAGTGTAGAGAGGTGTACAAGAGCCCCTGCTGAGGAGTTAAAAGTTTCGACAGTCTCAAACCTAAGACAGACATGATGACCACTGTGTTGTAAAAAGATCCCTGGAGCCCAGCAAGTAGAAGAATGCAGCCTTCTATTAAGTCTTAGACAAAGACTACTATGTGCTAAATGAAGAGGCGGGGAGGAGAAGAAACTGAAATTACAAAGGACAGAGAAGAATAGATAATCAGAAGGTCTCTGAGGTGGTCTCTAGTTTCCATGTGCCTGGAGAAATTCCAAAGTAAGGGACAAAAGAGAATGCCAAACCAGGTGAAAGTCAGGGTCTTCTGAAGACAATGAGGTTTGAAGAGGCCTGGTCCATGCTGAACTGAGAACTTAAACTCCCAAACAAGATAGTTCATAGATTCCTGGTTAGACAGCTACTTGGTTAGTCAGCCCAGCAAGCAGGGGAACAAAGTGGCATCAAAAGTGGTGGCGCTCAGGTACATGGGATTACAGGATCTGTTGTGGGTTACTTAGCAGAGATGGTCGATGTGCTTGGATGTCCTGTGGGGCCGTCACCCAGAGAATTCTCTGGAGTCTAAAATCCTGTGGCAACATGTGCGTCTGTTCTGCACATTTTGTAATGTTTCAGCCTATCAGTGTCACAAGTTATAATGCTGAGTGAGTCACCAAATTGGAAGCCCGTTTCTGATGGCTACATTTGCTTTCCAGTTATAGCAAACCCGCTTCCGGGAGATACATGCCCTCACACCCCAGGCCTGGAGGAGAGGAAGTGGAATATTACCAGTCAGAGGCTGAAGGACTTCTGGAATGCCACAAATGCAGATTCTTGTGCACTGGGAGAGGTGAGCTTTGGTGGGGTTGGTTTCATCATTTATCATTGCAAAGGTTCTAGAAAATGGGGGAGGGGAGATTCTGAGTTTATGAACCTAAATGGAGCAGACTTACTTTTTGGGGTTCCTAGCATTTTCATTTCATATTTGCATAAGGTGCTCACCCTCCAAAAAAAAGGAAGGCCTGCAACGGGCTGCTAGATTTCCTGTGCTTTTTGGCCTGCAGCACCATGTGGACATCCTTGCAGCTTTCAGACCCCAGTAGATCTGGGTCGTGTGTTGTTGGCAAGGGGGCTCTGCTGGCTGAGTTTGTGAAGAGGGAAAATCACCCAGTAGGCTGCCAGTTTGCAGCACAAATCACATGAACTGGAATACATGGTCTCCTGGAGACCTCATGTCCAGGCACTTGATCAGTGACTTTTTTTTTTAAGGTCAGCATTACAATTCAATTTTATTTCACGAGGAATACATACACACATATGATTGGTGACTTCTAAACTTCATTGACTGAGATGCCCAGGAAAAAATAAATACATGCTGCATTAAGGCCAAGTTCAGATATACACAGGAACAAAAATGCCATGAAACTATATTACCTTAGTACATACCAAGTGCACTGTTTCCTGTTTCATTCATAACAAAAGGCAAAACAAACAAAAAAATATCAACTTCTACTATATCCACAGCCTAAAAAACACTTGAATAATACGTGTCAGCTCTAAATGTGGCTTCCCAGGGTTCTCCTTTTAGCACAGGCCCTGGCCTTACCAGCAATGAAGAAAATCTGGCTGGTCAAGGTGAGCCCTAATGGTGCACGTGATTTGTGAGAAATCTTCCCAGGCTGCATATGACTCAGGGAGAAAACACTCCAGCCTAAGGGGGAGAGATCCTGCAACTCATACCTAAAAATGTATTGTAGGATGATTACAAGGATTTACATGATTATACAATTATCAGAAACTTAGATGAAAAGGCTCTAGGTAATCTAGGCACAAGGATCATTACTCAAGTTTACATGTCTCCACAAAATCTCTTTGGCTTAATTCTCTTAACAACTCCTGAGTCTCAAAGAGGTCCTGTGAGTTATGTGAAGTCAGAGCTGCCATGTTTATCCAAGAGCAGGAAGTGAAACACTCTAAGGCCTCAAACAGTTTAGTTGTTTGACCTTTCTTCTCCCAGATGATTAAAACATCAGGAAAGGGACAGCACTGACTAACAGGCTTTCTCACTACACAGATTTTTATTTGTTTCTTTCTGTGATTGATTTACAAAAAGAAAAGGGCAGGGCTTGGGGCTTCTGATTGAGACACACTGTAATCCAGCCTTCAAGGTTGGATTTTTGAATCCAGGTAATGAAAGGATGGTTCAGCCCTCAGCAGCTAACAAATTCAAGTTTATACAGAACCCTGGATGTGCAGAGGCCAGTGTAGACAACAGGAACTTGTCTCCAGCAGGAAACGCATGGCTGGATAGAGGTCACCCAAGGTGTTTTAGACCTTGCCTTAGAATGGATCATTTGTTATGTCTTTTCTGTTCCAGTGAAATCATCTCTCTCTCACACACACACACACACACTTTCAGAGCAAACTTTTAAAAATGAGATGTGACTGTGCCCTCTCTGACTTCCTAGGAAGACCCTGAAGTCTGGGCTGTGATTCGCCCTTTGTTCAGGGGAGCCAAGCATGGTAGCATATGCCTGTAGTTTGGGCACTTAGGAGGCTGAACCAGGAGGGTCACCATGAGTTCAAGGCAAACTTGGGCTACACAGTGACTTCAAAGCCAGCCTCAACCACGTAGTGAGACCTGGTATGAGACGAAAATAAAAAAGTTCAGGGGAATGCTGAGGAGACCAGCAGAAAGAGATGGGCCCAGATTCGTTTTAACAGGCAAGAATTCTCAGATGAGATTGAGAGCAAGTACAGATGTCACATGCACACAGCAGACCACCAGGGAATCGTGTGCACATGTAGGTTGTGCCCACTTATTATTTGGAGCACAGCTGAGGAGTTACAAGTTCCCTCACAAGAAGCTGCCTTTCCTGGCTCCTAAACTTAACCCTGTTTGCATTTGAAGCAGTTTCTTTCCCTCTTGACTTAGACTTTCAGTGCTCAAATCATGGTGGTTTGCATTCAGCAAGCCTTGACTGCAAAGCATCATTGAAAGTTAATTTTCTTTTTCTTTTAATTAATAGGCTTTATTTTTAGAGCACTTTTGTTAATTCCAAGATTTTCCCTACTCTGCCCTCTTCAGCATCCCATACCACCAACATCCCCTTACCGCT
Organism: Dasyprocta punctata; assembly: GCA_004363535.1. NCBI lineage: Eukaryota > Metazoa > Chordata > Mammalia > Rodentia > Dasyproctidae > Dasyprocta > Dasyprocta punctata. Next base: position 56,404 of record RJWM01005084.1, on the reverse strand, counting down.
GTGATGCATTTGTTTTGATCAGCGAACCAACACTGACACATTATTACCACCTAGTCCACAGTTTCCATTAGGGTTCACCGTTTATCATTCTCTGTGTTTTCACACTTACAGTGTCATATAGTATAGTTGTGATGTCCTAAAATCCTTAAGGTTTCACCTGTTTATCCTTTCCCCTTGGAATCCTATATATGCTGCCTTTTCAGGTTGGTTTCTCTCACCCTGAATATATGTTTAAATTTTCTTTGTACTTTTTTCCCTGGCTCATTTCTTTTTAGGACCAAATAACATTTCACTGTAGCACATAATATTGTATGTGGAAACTAATTCACTTGTTAAACTAACCTAGCAACACCCTCACAAACACACATACAATAATCGTTGGCCAAGTATCTGGGTACCCCATGGCTCAGTCAAATTGATACATAAAATTAACCACAAGTGTTAAACCAAAAATCATATCCTTCAGTTAGGGAGTCATGTTAACTGATTGTCAAAACAGAATACTGTACAGTGGTGGAAGGAAAGGTTTTCCCAGCCCCTTCAAAAAATTATAGTGCTAAGACCAGATGAAAGCAAAAATGGATGTTAAATAGCAAAACTAAAAATGTTTTCTTTAGCGAGTCTCTGGTCCTGCCATCAAACAAAACTAAAAACGTGGGAAGGCTGGAGTTCAAATCCTAGTACCAAAAAAAAAAAAAAGACGCTAAACTGGGTACAATGATGTGTACTTATAATCCCTGCTACTTGGGAGGGTAAGGCTGAAGGATCATGTGTTCAAACCAGTCTGGGCAACATAACAAAGCACTATCTCAGAAAAATAAATGATAAAACCTCAAGTCTTCACCAACACTATGTGCAAAGATATATAAAATTGGTGGTCATTACATTGCAAGTACATTTATATTAACCAAGTGCAACAACTAAGTACTATGAAATTAGCAAAATATCCCTTATTCAGTTCCCTAGTGTGACCTTAGTGCTGCTCCTGTATTGCTGTCTCTTAACAGTACAGATGCTTTTCCCCTATGATATCTTGGCTCTATGGTAACGATAGACTCTTCTTATCAGTTGTACTCAAGAATAACTGTTCCATGTTTGCTGTCATTGTACACCTGAGGTAATCAATTTATAAGGAGAAAAGGTTGATTTGGTGACCCCAGTCCATAATCAGTTGGCACCATTTCTTTGGGCCAGTGGTCATATAAAAGTTAATTTTCAATCCAGGTGTGGTGATACATGTAGAGGACCACTTGGACAGCCCTCCTTGAATGTAGAATAATTACCTCCACATTAGTTAAACTGGGCCCTATCTCCGTGTATATTGTACAGAGCTGGCTAGGCTATTTCCTTCTCTCTTCAGTTGGCTCTAAACAATGTAAATAGAGCTAGCTGATGTGTGATCTTTGAAGCCAGTTGACATTTTCCTATTTCTTCCCCTATAAATGGTTGGGCACAGCAGGTGGCAGAGCCACATAGCTACAGGCATGTCAACTGGGTTCAAGTCTCAACATGAGAGACTGACTTCCCAGGGCACAAAAGTTTATGGATCAGAAACTGAAGCGACAACCTCCTAAGCATTTAAATGCTACCCCAATTGAGTTATACAGGTTGGACTTTATGCAGACCCTTCTCTGCATACTGCAGAGGTGCTTTCTGGCCTCCTAGATAAGCCTAGCTCAGAGACTCACATCATTCCCGCCATTCTCACCATCACTCATCCTCAAGTCACTCCCTTCTTCACAAGTTAATAGCTTCCAGGTGAGGATTCATGGGACAGATACATGCCAGGAATCTCAGCACTCTGCGGGGCTGAGGCAAGAGGATCACAAGTTCAGGTCCAGCCTGGGCACCTTAAGACCCTGTCTTAAAATTCAAAAATTGTAAAAAGGACTGGGGATGCAGCTCATGGTGGAGACTCTGAATTCAATCCTCTATATTATTTTAAAAAAATAAAAGTTCTAATTTTCTTCCAAGACACTTGTAATTTCTATAGCCAATAGCGCTGGTGTCTCCATCAGAACCGTAAGACAGAGTCCTTGAGTGCACTCTGAGTTCATGTTTCAGAGGGGCAGTGTCCTGACTAGGGAGGGGCCTAGCACTGGAGGAGTTGCCAGCACAGTGCATCACAGCCAAATGGGCAGAGGCTATGGCTTTCCACTGTCAAGGGCTTTTATTTGTGAACCCCTGAAAAGATATGGGGTGGAAAGCTTCCTATGGTCTTTCTTGACTTCCATTCTCAATCCCTGTCTTTAACACTCGCATCACACCCTAGTGCAGTACCTCCTGGGCTGAGACTGTGTTGGGACCTTAAACTCAGCTGACTTTATGAGTATTAACGGAGCCACAGGCAGGGTGAGGAGTGACCTGAGCTGCTGAACCATAGGAGACAGAGAGGCACTGACTCACAAGCACATCCCTTCAAGGCCTGGGAAGGCTCATCTGGGAGCCTCTAGGTCTTCGTGTTAAGGACACCATTGACCACCTCCCCAGCTCTGCTGATTCTTCTATGGTTCTGCTAAACCAAAAGAGAAAGAGGGGCCTCACCAGGGCTGTAGTCTTTTCAATATTCTATTGATAAATTCTCTCCTTGGGGATGGTAGTTCATATCTGTAAACCCAGCTGTTCTGGAGGCTTTGGTAGGAAGAACCCAAGTTTGAGACCAGCCTGGGCAACTTAGTGATACCCTGTTTTAAAGTAAATTTTTTTAAAAGGTCTGGGAGTGTAGCTCAGTGTAACTCTTGCTAGGTTCAATCTCTTATATTGAAAACAAAACAAAAATAATCTGTCATATATAGTAATACATTGGGAAAGCTTAAATGTCTCTCACATTGAAATGATTTTAATCATTGTGGCAATCTATAATGCTTTAAAGTTATGAAGCAGATTTGTATTTACTGAGACAGAAAAATATTCTTACTTAATTCTTAAGTGAAAAAAAAGCTTACATAAGAGTAGACTAACACCTTGTTCTTACATAAAAGTAAGCAAACAATAAAATGTATGAAACTATGGTAGAAATGTCCGGAAGAATAATGTTCACAGTGGTTGCTTTTCATTGGTTGTATTATACACCATTTTTATATAATAGTTTTCTTTTTTCCTTTTTCTCACAATAAATGTAAACTGTATAATTAAAGAAAACAATGGCACTGTTTGCATTTGGGGGAAAGTGATAGTGTGTAACGGTGGTATTTCTGGGAGCATCATTTTGATTGGAGAGTGTGGAGAGGTACCCTAGGACATAGACCAGCAGAATGTGGGCACAGGCCACGTGCCAACATGTGCTACTGTGCAGATCGTGGAGGCTGATGGGTGGATCCAAGCTGGCTGGCCTGGCAGCAGCATTCCAGCAGATATACTGTCCAGCTTGGAAGCTCCAACTTCCTATTATGCTGGACAAAAGAGGCCAGGCACAAAAGAGACTGGGATTACAGGAGGAAAAGCTCATTTCTAATGAACGCTAATCAGAGGTTGCCTGGGCAGAAAGGTGGGGTAATTGTTATTGGGGAAATTTAAATGCTCTATATCTTTATTATACTTACATGATATTTGTCAAAACTAATCAAGCCTTATGCTGAATGTGAGCCATTTTACTGTGTAGGAAGCTGATTTGAAGGAAAGCAGGCAGCTTTCCTTGTCCAAGATAAAGAAGCCAAGGCCCCTGAAAGAATCCAGTTCTGGGAAAATATTCTGGTCTAGATATAATCTTTAGGGAATCTAAAGAAAATAAAGTTCAACTTTAAGACGTACTTATTAAGTTAAAGTTGAAAACAGAAAAATAAATATGCTTCTTTAACACAGTAAGAATTATGAGCTTGAAGAACTTAATCGTTCTAATACACTGAATCCACAGTCAACCTTTTTTTTTTTTCTTTTTCCTTTTTTCTGTGCTAGAGACCAAATCAGGGTCTCATGCATACTAAGCACACACTCACACTGAACTACTTCTCTGCCCCACGGTCAACATTTTGATGTATTACTTCCTTGCTTTTACTGCTTCACATTTCTTGAGTTCTGTGATTCAAATAGCCATCAAACATATAAGGAGATTGGTTTTTAGTCTTCTGAGCACTGGGAGGGTGTAGACTGTTCCTGCCCTTCTGAGTAGGTTGCCTTTCTTTCTAACTGGTCTGATTTCTCCCACCCTCTTTCTGACCTCTCCTCAGGCAGACTGATTTCCTCTTTTGAGAGTCACTCTTTTCAATCCAAAGTATTTCTGACACCATTTCTCGACACCACAGTTGCCTGTTGCCAGATGATGCTAATTATGCAGCTTTTGCTGCCTAAGAGGGCAGAATAAAGAGCCCTGTTTGCATGGGGAAATTTCACCTCAAGGTGGAAGAGTCTGCAAGTGCAAAACAGTGTTATCAGTGGTGCACTAGAAACTACCTAAAAACAAAGGCTTTCTGTGAACAAAAAGCTGGAATGATTTTATCTTGGTCCAGCCTGAAGGAAGGTTATTTGTGGTTTCTACAAGGTAGAGAGGCCAGGCGAATTGTCAGCAGGGCAGAGTTTTGTCCTGGATTGGTGTACCCACTTCACAGGGTCTTGCAGATCTACAGCCATTGGGGTGCTATGAATGACCAGTCCACTTTGGCTGTAGGTACCAGGGGTTTAAATTTTTAATCAAGATCAGTTTGTTAGCCAGTTTATCTTCATGTAGGTGAGTGTCAGGAGAAGGCTGAAGGTTAGCAGTATTTCACATTTCTTTTTGAGCTTGTCGCAGAACCAGGAGATAATCTCTGATGGGGCTGCTGAGAAGGAGGTCATCTACATACTGCATGAGGTGATAGGAGGCGGGGTAGTGAAAGGAAAGTAAATGATGCAGAAGGGCCTGACCAAAGTACTGAGGCTGTTCTGGAAGCCATGAGGCAAGAAGGTCCAGGTTAACTGCTGGGACTGGTGAGTGTCAGGGTCTATCCAGGTAAAGGCAAAGAGAGGCTATGAGGAGGGGTGCAGAGGAATAGTGAAAAGGAATGGACTTAATTTCCATTGTAAGAGTTAACTGCAGTTCTGCATTTCAGATGGTTCAAGGGACCTCTGAGGCCTTTGGGCAGCTTCAGTACTTGGTGACCAAACCAAAAAGGTCTGGGAAGGAGCCAGTTGGGGTCATGATCAGAGGAAGCTAAAGCAATGACTCTTGGGCAATTTGATTTCCAGTGGGGTCCCCCACAGGAGAGATACAGTTTAGGGGGAATTCCATGCTGCTCACATTCTATAGTCCAGTGACCATTCTTTTGGCATTTAAAGCAAGTCCCCAAAGGTGTGCCCTAGTTAGGGGTGCTCTTGATCTCTTCGTGGTCAGCTTGTTGGTTGGGTTTGGGGGATGTCTTACAGCAACATACAGGGGAGGGTCAAATTTAGGGAGTGGTGTTGGATAGACAGAAGATTTGGCAGAGACAGTAACAGCAGGTGGCTGGACTGATCAGGGACCGACTGGAAGCAGCAGGAAGCTCAGGGAGGTAAGGGGAAGCAGCTGTGCTGGTTGCAGCAGCAGGAGCCTGTGGAGGAGGGGAGGGAGTGGCTACAGTGTTGGGAAGCTCTGAGGGAGGAGAAGGAGCAGAGCTGCAGCAGGAAGCTCGGGAAAGCAGAAGGAGTGGCTGTGCCTGCAGCCACTGCAGGAGGTGCAGAGAACTTCCAGGGGAGACAGACAGTTCAGTTCAGTGTGTTGTCAGAGAAGAGTCTGCATCTGGTGGAGGGGGTGCAGATGGGAGGGAAAGAAGAAGGATTTGACAGGAACCACAAGAGGTGCATAAAGTGGGAATATTATGGAGTATAAAGAATGCCTGCACCTCTGACCATTTGCTCAGCCTCCAGCAGTAATTCTCTTAAATACCATAGAATAGAGATCAAAAGTGTCATTTACTGGCCAGCATGAGCCATTATCCAGTTTGTACTGTGACCATGTGGTATTGCAGAAGAATATTAGCTGTCCGAGCTTCAGATCCAGTTCTGACCAGGTTCATGACAGAGACATGGGTGAGTGACCAAGGCAGCCATCACTGCAGTTAGCCAAACACCAAGGGAAGACATTTCTGCTGGTACGGTATTCCTGTGACCAGTGCAGGATTTAAAAAGTGTTGAAAGTAGGATGAAACTCTCTTTGTCCGAGGGAGTGAGGGGAGAGAGTGGGACTAGGAAGAAACCACAGCAGTGGAGAGGCAGAAGGTCTTAAAGATGCAGAGAGTGTTAAAGGTACAAAAGTAAGGAGCAGCTGCAGTGGCAGTGGCAGGGGATGGGGAGAATCTTAAAGGCAAAGAGAATTTTAAAAGCATGGAGAGGGGAGAGAGAGAGACCTTACCAGATCTGAAGTGACTTGAAGTGGCAGGAGCTTTCTAAAGCATCAGAACAAGGTCCCAGACTAGTGTCACTGGGTGGCTTCAGTGAAAAGAAGGCTTGAGACAAGGGTTAAGACCCTCCAAGGAGAAATTATCCTACCCCGGTTTTGGCACCAATATCTTATCAATAGTGCATTCAAAACCACTCAAAAACAGAGGCTTGAGCCGGGCGTGGTGGCGCACGCCTTTAATCCCAGCACTCGGGAGGCTGAGGTAGGAGAAGCGTTGTGAGTTCGAGGCCAGCTTGGGCTACAACGCGAGCGCAAGGCCGGCCTGAGCTACATAGTGCGACCCTACCTCAAAAAGCCAGGGCCCGGAGTTTGGCTCAGCGGCTTAAGCACCTGCCCTGGCAGGTGCGAGGTTGTGAGTTAGATACCTGGTGCCGCAAAAAAAAAAAAAAAAAGAAAAAAAAACCACACAGACTTTATGTGAGCAAAAGGCTGGATTTATTTTGTCTGGGTCCAGACAGACTGAAGTCATGGATGATTTCAACAGGTGGCTGCAGGAGAGGCTAAGCTTAAATAGGGTTATAATCCCAAGGAATCTGGATGAAATGTTTGGGGTCAAAGGTCTAAGGATACTCAGTGCAGGTGTGTAGATTATATTGGATTTTGTGGCGCTGGGGAAATTGTATGTCCACTCTTAAATTTTCTTCATGGCCATCTGGTCTGTTTGCTGAGGGTAGCATGACCTATTTAGTGCTGTCCTGTTGTTTTCTGAGAATGGTCTGTCTACTGAGAAGGTGTTGCCTGGGTCAAGCATGACAAAAATCACCTTGTGAAGTGGTAACTCACCCTCTCTTTGCAGCCTGCTGCCAGATGCTGGAGGTTCTGCTGAACTTGCTGATCCTGGCCTGCAACTCTGTGTCTTACAGTTCCACAGGGGGCTACACAGGCATCACCAGCCTGGGGGGCATTTACTACTACCAATATGGAGGGGCATACAATGGCTTCGATGGTGCTGATGGGGAGAAAGCCAAGCAGCTAGATGTCCAGTTCTACCAGCTCAAGCTGCCCGTGGTCACTGCAGCAATGGCCTACAGTGGAGCCCTCATGGCCTTCTCCTGCCTCCTTATTGTCATGGGTGTCCTTCGGGTCCCTTGGCACTGTCCACCATGGCTTCTGATCGAGGGTTTGTTGGATGTGGTCATTGCTGGAGCCTACATCCCAGCCATGTACTTCTGCTTCCACCATCTCTCTACTGCCTATGCCTCCCCTGTGTGTCAAGAGAGGGAGGCGCTGTACCAGAGCAAAGGGTACCGTGGATTCAGCTGTGGTTTCCATGGTGGTGATATAGGAGCTGGGGTCTTTGCATGCCTGGGCATTGGGGTCTTTGCCCTGGGAGCTGTCCTGGCCATCAGGGCTTACCGAAAAGTCAGGAAGCTAAGTGAGAAGCCTACACAAATGCTTGAGTTTTAGGTTTTTAAAAGTGGTCTGCCAAACATAAATGCTGTAAGTTACTCTTTCACGAGAGTCCTTTGTTGTATGACTTTGCCAACACTTCAAAAGTAACCCGCCAACTTCATCATGGCGGGCTTAGTTCCCAGTTTCATGGAGCAGTGTCCTCTCATGTAACCAGCTTTCGTTCCTGTCAGTGAGGGGTGAACCAAAATTTTATCAAAACACAGAAACCGGAGGCCAGGAGCCACAGGAAAAAGGTATGTGGTGCAGCAAAGTGCACTTCTTGATTAAATAAAGGATTGTGGTCGAGGGAATTGGAAGAGTTGATCTTCAGGGACCATGGAAAGCCACAATGACATGAAATAACTTTTGACCTGGACTGCTCTAAAGCCAGCTTTCTTCAGCAGATTTGCCCAGGAGTCCTTCCACACTGAGCTCCTTGGTCTTGCTTCTTGTATCTACCAAAGAAAGGGATATGCATTCTGGGGAGAGCTACACCTGGAACATTTAAATGGGAAGTAAATGTGGGCTGATTCAGAAGGAGGAATGAGGTTAACCCACTGGTTTGTAAAGAAGCCATTCTGTAAGCCCCTCACAAAGGCCTGGGAGCTCAGTAAGTGTTTTGTATCTCTTGTAAATGTCCCATTGTATGAAGAAGGAAACCCCTCTTCTGGAATTCAAGCTGCATCTAGAAGAACAGAATGTAAAAATTTTTCTAACAGAGGAATGTCCCTTTGGCCAGACAACTTCACAGGTTCTTACTACACACTGAATTATGGCTTATTCAATATTAGAATATATTCTTGATATGAGTATGTTCTTTGTTTTATGTAAATCCAAAAAAAATCTAAAGAAAAGTTTTAATCTGGAGATAGTGGTTCTCTTTATAGTACTGTTATACCATTCCCTTAATACAATTTAGTTCATTTAGAATATAAGTAGATTTATAAAAGTATATAGGTGTGTGTGTGTGTGTGTGCTTGTATATGATTAGAAAAGCTTTTGAACAATACATAACAAAATATTGACAGTTTTGCTGCTGGAGCGAAGGGAATGTTTTTCGTTTTATACATGGCTTGACCTCACGTGTATTTTTTAGAAAAATAATAATTTGATTTACTCTTCTCAGTATTTTTCAGGTCCATAATTACAGGGCAGAATCAGATACAGATGTATAATAAGCAGAGGATTTAAGTGGTCAGCTACAGAAAATAACCTTACCCACACAGATGCTATTTACAGCCAACATCTCATGTGTATTTCTGAGTCTCTTCTTCTAGAGAGCCCTCCGTTGTTTTTTCCAGAAAATTTTCCCATCCCAACTTGGAGATAAACTACAACTTACTCTGGCAGTCACCCCTTTTGAGTGCTAGAGAATACTTGTGCCTGTTTGACCTTGGTAGCTAAGCCAGGTACCAGGGTCACATTCCTTCAACAGACCCCATACCATTGGAAAAGGCAGAAGACTACTATCTCCCTAAGTTGTCACAGTCAGTGGGGTGATTGACAAGATCTGAATTCTTACTCTATCAGCCCAGCAGATATCTAATGCATGGATCATGACTCCACTGTTTTGGCAAATATGTCATAGACGGAAAAGGGTCAGGTTTTCCTGTATCTCGTAGGAGTGAGACAGGCCGGGAACCCATGGGAACAAAGGGCAGGTACACTCCTCCACCTTGACTTGGGACCTGCTACCCATTTAAAATATGGCATATATTCTTCCCTTTACTATTCTCTCAAACAGTTTCATCAACATCAAAAACCAGGTCCATCGTTAGGCAGGATGCCCTTGCCATATCATCTTCAGGAATAAACTGGATTAGAAAATGAAACTGTTGGGGATCATCACAGAGGGATAGAGGACTAACAAACAGTCAGGCCCCCAAGCTGTTACTTATTAACAGTTTGATTTGTATTTTCTTCTGAGGCAGTCAGGGACTTAAAAGCTGCTTTTGCTGCTTTTGCTCTTCACTTAGGCTACTGATGCATAGCTAAACACAGGATAAATCTTGGCATCTTTGCTTTCATTTTGTATCTGTCTTGTTAGCTTTGGGTCAGATCCCTGCTCAGCTCTGCATAAAGCATATTAAATCATTTAGGCAGCAAGTCTGCCTAAAACTGGTAATACAAGGCAGATTTGCCCTACATTTACACAACCTGCCTCATCACCCTTCAAGACTAAGAGCATCAAGATAAGAGATTTACAGAGACATTCAGCTTCCAGTGGGCACCAAGAAGCCTCCAGTCATTGTCCTAAACCTGCATTGTCTTTGGACTCCAGCAGAGCCCATGAAAAACTGAGACTTCTCCAAGCAGAAACAGCCATCTCACTCAGACCAGGTTGCCTCCGTGAGCGAGAGAGACTTTTTCAGTACCACGTAGCAGAACCAGAACTGAGATAATGATCAACCCAACCCTAAGCTGCCTCAGCAACAGCTTACAAACGGGCCTCCTCCTCTGTTAATGCACTCACCAGATCCTCAGAACTGTGCCCCCTCCAGCTCCTCAGGCTCCCCATTTTCTCTTACTCTCTATCTGCCTAATAAATCAGTCTACATCTCTCATGGATCCATCCTGAAATGCTTTTCTGTGATGAAATGTCAAGGTCCTTCCCTGGCTAAGGGTCCTCTAGAGAAGGACCTCCCTGGATTCCATCTGGTGACAGGAGCGCAGTGTTCCTGTGTCCCTTCAAGGGTGAGACACATTCATGCAGAAAGAAAACCAGGGCAGGGGAAGGTTTTGGGTGCAGAGGACAGCCACCTTCTGGGAGTCAGAATCACAGCTGGGTGGATTCATTGCTGTGCTGTAGGGAGAGAGCACACAGTACTCACAGGGCCTGGGCAACAAGTGGGCAGCTGGGGTCTGGTGTTACTTTAAATTTCAGATGAGCCGTGTAGCTTCTCAGCTCTCAGATCCCTTGACGACAGTGTCTTTGACCCTCCAGGAATTCATGTGGGCCCACAGGAGATAGGATCAGCGAACCCCAGCGTGGTTGCCCAAGATCTTTAGAGACACTAGTCCTTTCACTGCCCAGATTAGAAACGCCCTAGCATAATAGATGGTTCTCCTGATTGTGTAGAAACAATGCTTTTCATAAATTTATCCCATTTCTTTTTAAATCTCACTAATCCCCTTGCATTTTAGAAACATCACTGAGTGACATCATCCTCCATTTGTGTAACCACTTAGGAGTTTCACACTATTTCAGATATAGTCGTCCTATTGTATCTACAGGGGGTTGGCTCCAAGATCCTCTTCACATATTAAAATCCAAGGGGCTTCTATCCCCTCTATAAAAGGGCAGAGTATTTGCATAGAATTCATGCACATTTTCTCATATTTTAAATAATCTGTAGATTACTTATAATTCCTAATACAATGCAAATAGTATGTAAATTGTCATTGTGTTGTATTATTTAGGGACTAATGAAAAGAGCCTGTATATGTTCAGTACAATCAATTTCTTTTTCCAAGTGTTTTCAATCCTTATTCAGCCTGTAAGTGCAGAAGCCGCAGATTCAGAAGTGATATGGAGGCTGACTGTACTTGCTTTCATTTTAAGCCCTGTGACATAAACCTGGCATCCTTTTCTTCATTTGTTGAAGTGTCTGAGGCTTTAAAGACTGAACAACAAGGGCAACATTACAAGATGGTAAACAGCAGGAACTTGAACCTAGTATTCCTACTCTGCGTTTATGTATAGCTCTCTTTGTCCTCATCTCTGCACCCCCAGAGGATGGAGGAGGAGACCTTCTCCCATAAGTATGCCTACAAAGGGGTCCCAGGCCTCCATTGATACCAAATGCAAGCTGACCTCAGACAATGTACTCTGTCTCTGGTCACCTGGCATCCACTGTCTCTAGACATTTGTAGTTTCCTTAAACCTGTAAGAAATTCCTCTCAGATGAACAGCCAGATCCTGGCTGAACAGACTGGTCCATCCATGTTATGGAATTGGAAGCCTTGCAGCAAAGAATGTGGCCAGTCTAGGAACTGACCTGGAAACATCTCTGGGGCTCATTAAATAAAAGCAAGATGTGGAACAGTGTATGTGGTGAGCTTGCTTTTGTGGAAAAACGAAAAGGAGAGATGCAATGCAGATTCAATTATGCCTTTATCTACAAAGGAAGACAGGCATCCAAGCATGGTGGCGCACTCCTGTAATCCTAGCACTAGGGAAGCTGCAGCAAGATTGCTGTGAGTTCGAGGCCAGCCTGGGTTACATAGTTTAAGACCTTGTTTCAAAAAACAACCAATAGTTCATTCCTATGTATTGCTGAGCCAAGCTTCCTATGGTACCTTTCACTCACTGAAGGACACTTGGAAGTCATCCAAGTATTTAGCCATTACAAATAAAGCTCCCATGAACACTCATTTACATGTTTTTATGTGAACATAAATTTTGATTCCTTTAGGATAAAGTGCCCAGGTATACAATTGCAGGGTTACATGTTTCATTTTTTAAGAAACTTCCCCAAGTGGCATTTTAATCTTTCAGATACATTAAAAACAAAACAGCCACCAAAACCAAATTGAGAATGTTAAAGTTGAATCTGACCTGGTTCTTAAAGTGAGGTCATTGGAATCCTCGGGTTTGGCCTGGGTGAATGATGTCAGTGTTAAACCCCAAATCTCTCTTCCCCTAGGTGTGGTACAGATAATGGAAGTGATTTTGAATGGGATGGTTCTCATGTGTATCGTGGCCTCCTACTTTGTCCTTGCCGGATTCAGCGCCAGCTTTGTTGGAAACAACTATTACTCGCCATTTGAGGGCAGCGAGCTGGAGGAAGTTCGGCGGCTGGACCAGCAATACACTGTCCTCCGGTCACCCCTGATATACAGTGGTGTGGCCATTTCCCTGGGGCTGGGTGTCCTCACCATGGGCGTTCTACTCCAAGGAGCCAAGAGTCTAACAAAACTGCCTGGGAAATGGCTCCTCTTAGAGGCCACCTTCAGTCTCCTCGCGGCAGTGGGCTACTGTGTAGGTATTGGCATTTACCTCCATGTAGCTTTGCAGATCAATTCCACAGACACTTGCAAAAAAAGAGAGAGACTGTACGCCCGCAGAGGTCTTACCTGGATGAACTGCCAGCTGGCAGGCACTGACGGAGCAGCAGTCACCTTCGCTTGTATTTTGGTCATTATGTATGGTGTCAGTGTGGCCCTGGCCCTGCGGAGCTACAGAAAACAGAAGCTCTGTGAAGCCAGCCAAGAACAGCACAGAAATTACATTGATGCACCAGAATACCTGTGGTCTGGGACACTTTAAGGAGACCTTCTGGACCCCAAATGTCAACTTTCCTCCGACCGTTTCTCTCAAAAAGGCAGGTCTCTTGAAGCCAGTTGAATAACTAGTTTTCACATTCTTGATTTTGTAGGTGCTGCCTTTAGTACCAATGCAAGGTTAAGTAATTGTCTCATTTTTCCGTTGTAAAAGAGATCCATGATTGCTGACTGACTCAGTGATAGCCTAATAAAAGTGCAGAGAGCAACATCAGAAGTGAGGGTACCCTCACCAGAAAGAAATAGCTCACTAACCAAGGTAATTCTGAAAGGTGAGAACTGCACATCAAAGGGTAGCAGTTCCAGAGTTCCAGTGGAAATTGCACCTGTCCTGTCTGAAGTCATCAGAAGAAACATGCCAACTCCTCCTCTCCCCTTGTGTGGTCCCAGAGAATGATTTTCAAGCAGTTACTCTCACTCCCTCCTAGAGGGAAGCACTCTGCTATTAGAGGGGCCGCCAGAATGCACCCCGAGCAGTCGAGCAGTAGGAGTCCTAACCCAGGGAAAGAGGTGCTTTTAGCAGGCAGAGACCTCCTTGGGACTCCTCCCTCAGGGCCCAGGGCTATTGTCTCCTGCCAGCTAGCTCCTGCTCTGGCAAATCATTCCATTGGAATTCACTTTTTTTGAAATGTTTCATAAGTTTTTTTATGAGGTTTCCAAATACTGAGAAAATTTATAAAATTAAATGTGGTGTTCAACTGATTTCAAAGAGAAGGCAGTTGATTTTTTTAGATTCCAGGGGCTTATTGGAGGCCTTTCGGTCTCTGCATTCCCTCAGGGCCCACAGAGCAGGCCTTCAGCGTAGACAGTGACTTCGTGAAGTAATTGGTAGCGAGGAACCTTAAAAATAAAGTTTCAGTAATTTAAATATTATTTAATTTTACTATTTTAATCGTAATTTATACCTGTTCTTGTTCTTTACAATTAGTCTCAGTGTATGTCAGATCCAGCTAAAGACATTTACATTCATATTATGGAGGTTGTTTTGCTTTTCAATAGCTAATCTTCATGGAACCTGTCCAAGATAGAGTCAAAAGCGAACCTCTTCAAAATAAATAATAAAAATAAAATGTGGAGGAAGATAAGCACCTGGAAATCTGTACTGCTTAATTGAAATAAAGTTGGCCGTGCCACCGAAAGGTGTGACACTGTCACTCTTCACCTGGAGTGGTGGCTACAGTGCCAAAGTTTCACTGAACAGTAGAGCAGCTCAGCAGCAGCAAACATCAGATACCCACCCTTCAGAGACTAACATCCCTGCACATCCTGTCCTCACCGAGGTCCTGCTCACTGAACGTGTCCTGGGTAGAGCTATGCCCATGTTGGGTTTTGTGCCAGATACGAAGGGCACTGTGGCCTGTGTGACCCCAGCTTTGTGCCCCGACCCAGCTAGGACCCTGCCCCTGGGAGGCATTCCCAGTTTACTGACTGGAACTCATCAGTGGCTCATGACACTCCCACATCAGTGGTTTCATAATGTTCAAAATGATTTAGTAAACCTGATTTTATTTACTACCACTTGCCAAGTAGGCAGGCCAAGGCTTAGTCACGTGTTACAGATGAGCACACAAGGTCAAGAAAAGTGGTTTACTTGATAGTTAAATTTTCATGGAATGCTCACCATGTGCCAAGTACAAAAAAGCATTCTATCTGCATCATCTTATGTAAGCTTGTAGCTGACAATGGATAGTTATTTCCACTTAAATGAAAAAAATATTGGACTAAGGGAGATAGCTCAGTGGCAGAGTACTTGATAGCATAGTGAGGCCCTGAGTTTGATACCCAGCACCACAAAAGAGGGGGGTGGGTGTTGTGGTGCATACCTGTAATCCCAGAATTTGGGGAGGCTGAGGCAGGAGAATCATGAGTTCTAGATCAGCCTGGACTGCAGACACCCCGTCTCAGAACACAAAACAACTAGCCTGAAAGGGAATGTAACTTATCTAAAGTGTTTTAAGTGGCAGAGATAAAACTCAGACCCGGTGACTCACACAGAGGAATGTTTAATGCATGACTAATTCACTAGTATGGCCTTTAGTATGTCAGGGAATACTGCATAAAGTGGAGAACATGCTCAGAGAATTTTGTTGATACCACCATGGACCAGGAAGATGTGTATCTAATGGAACTGAGGTATTAGAGGTGGTAGTGTAGTCCCCGCATACTAAAGTTGCTCAGTAAAGCTGTTTCCCTATTATCTATTTTATTTTGCTATGTTTAGGGTTTCTCATCTGAGAGACAAATGACTCACATTTATCCTTCATTTCAACTGTGTGCTAATACCATTATTTTCTTTATCCATTTATTTGTTTATGAACATACCTGGGACAGTCTCACCCTGTAACCCAGGCTGGCTTTGAACTCACAATCCTCCTGCCTCAGCCTCCAGAGTACTGGGATTACAAATGTACATCATTCCCAGCTCTGAATGAAGTTTTTTAAAACATTCATTCTGCTTAATGAAGAGGAAGTCTGCAAAATGGCTTTAACCTGGCCTTTATTTGGAGAGGTAGCTAAAATGCTTGAGTTAAGTTTATGGAACATATCCAATGGGATCAAAAAGCACTAATTTTGGGTGCTGGGGATTGAACTCAAGGCCTTCACACTGAGCTACATCCCCAGCCCTTTTTTTTTTTTTTTTTTTTTTGAGACAGGTTCTTACTAAATTGGCCAAACTGGGCTCAAACTTGCCATCCTGCATTCCTCAGCCTCCCAGAGTGCTAGGATTACAGGCATGTGCTGCCACTCCAGGCCTAGAAGCACTAATTTTGAGGTGTAACTGGATTACAATTATCTTGTGAGCCCATACTCACATCTGAAATCCTGACACCAAGCCCATTGCATTATGAAAAATATGGTGGCCAGCTTCTCTCTTCAGCCCCTATGTGACTTAACATGCTCTGTACATTGAATACAATCGGGTTTCTTCTGGTCAGTTGATAACCTTCATGTAAACAAGGACTGTTTCCTGCCTTAGCAATTTCTTTAAACATATAAACCAAGTCAGGATGTTTTCCAAGTTTAAAATCTTTAGTTATTTTAGCAGAAAAGGTGCTATAGTTTGGGTGTGGTTTGAGGTCTCCCCACCGCAACGATCCACTGACAGACTAGGTCCACAGTATGGTGCCACTGGGTGGCAGCAGTACGCTGCTACTGGGGAGCCCACATATAAGGTCCTTAGCAGGGGGTTGTGGGACTCCTTGGTAGCTCTTGAGAAGAGACTGATATAAAGCTTAAATTTGGTCCTACCCAGCTTTCCCTGCTCCTGGTTTGAGATGTAAGCACCTATTCCCAAACATGCTTCTGCCACTGCTACCTACTATGTGACCTGGCTGAGAACTGACCTAACACCAGTGCCGTGCTCTTGAACTTCCACAATTGTGAGCTGAATAAACGATTTCTTTGTAAGTATTCCGTGTTGGATGTTCTGTTAAAGTGACTCAAGGGTAACACAAAAGCTGACCAAAATTATTTATTTTTGCCTTAACTCAGCTTCCAAGAGTATCATGGAACGTGATTTCATGTGTTTGTTCTTATCTATCCTCCCATGAAGCAAGAAAAAGTCGAAAATCCTAAGAGTTGTAATTAAGAACCTACTGCTAACACTGGTCATGATGGTACACATCTGTAATACCAGCACTTGGGAGGTTGAGGCGGGAAGATCGCTGTGAGTTCAGTGAGACCCTCACTCCAAAAACAAAAAACAAGACAAACAAAGATAAACCTAATTCCATACATGTTAGGGGAGAAAATTATAGCTTCATGATAAAATAGTTATAAA
This sequence comes from Dasyprocta punctata, assembly GCA_004363535.1. Taxonomy (NCBI): domain Eukaryota; kingdom Metazoa; phylum Chordata; class Mammalia; order Rodentia; family Dasyproctidae; genus Dasyprocta; species Dasyprocta punctata. The sequence continues at coordinate 39,599 of RJWM01005084.1, read as the reverse complement.
ATAAGCATTCCATTTTAAAACAAAAGCATGAAAAAGATTCCATTTTATTTTATTTATTATTGTCATTATTTTTTACAAACAATAGATTTGCTGCAACATGCTCTGGCTCATATTATTGAATTAAAAAATTTAACACATTTCAAAAAATATCAAAAATACACTATAATGAGTCTTAGGACTACAATACGACAATGATTGCACAAAACCATAAGATATGAGTTCACTGTCTGGATATCCATTGGCAACAGTGAGAGAAAACCCTATAGCATCTGGGAGAGGTGCATGAGATTTAGAATACAAGGAGTTTATGCTGATTGATCACCAAATGAGGGAACAGAGCAAGTCTGACTGTAGCTGCATTTCTCAATCTAGGAAGTGCTTACCCAATCACACGGGAAAGTCACTAACTGGAGAGAATGATTAACTTGCCTCTAGGATTAGGGAGCCTGGAAGGTTCCACCCAGAGGGAAGTGAAAAGTGATACAAGACAGTTCTACGGTGATGCTGCAGACACCACCGAATGGCTTGGAGACTAATTCTTTAGTAACTGGTACATTTATTGATAATAGCCAAGTGCTCCCTTATGGAGGTCTCTTCATTAATAATTATTGAATAAATAAAGAAGGTGAGCCTGTGGCTTCCACGTACCTGCTTTTGCTGAAAGTCTACACAGAAAGAGCATCGTTTGATAGTCAGATCAGCCAAACCTAACTGGCTCCATCTCCTGGAAAATAGCACTCAATACAAGCAATTGGAATAGCACCCAGTGATTACCAAGCTGTTCTGTATGCCAGGAAAATGTGTTCACCCACTTATTGCACAAGTACAATCTACAGTAGTATACAAAAGCCTTCACTGTATCAGGAGTGGTAATTCAATGACTTGACCACAGTAGCACTGTCGCTTTATGTCATACTACCATTCAAATTTTCAGATATACAGCCACATGTATTTTCCTTTCTCTGCAGGACTCCTGAACTGCACCCATAATGAGAAGTGTTCCTTCAGAGGTACATGCAGAGGCCAAGTTTTCCATGCTACAGATCACCTGTACTCTGCCCACCTGGAGACACACCCTCTGGGTAAAGTACTGGGAAGGTTACACTCACTTGGAGAAAGACTACTGGCTTTCACTGGCAGCCTACCCAGATAACAAATCTGTAAATTACCTCGTGGGTCAAAATAGGTATGTGGTATATTTTTGGTAATGACTATGGCCTTTTCACCCTGTTTTAATACAGAGCAACTGTAGAAAGACATGAATGAAAGGAAATTGCAAAACAATCAGTTTTGGTATAGCCTACATTAATGGTTTTCAATATAACTGAATGGGCCCCAAAAATAACACAACCACATAAAAATACGTTTGGAATTTCAGAGTTCTGCTGACCAAGAATGCTTTTCTGGGGATGATACTTGCAAATTGAACCCAGGGCCTTCACACTAAGCTACATCCCCAGTCCCTTCATTTCTTGAGACAAGGTCTCACTAAGTTGCCCAGGCTGGGCTCGAACTTTTGATCTCTTGCCTTAGCCTTCCATGAAGCTGAGATTACTTTGCATGTGCCACCATGCCCGGCCTACTACACTTACTTTTGGTAAGGTCATTGCAGAACTGAGTTTTGGGGTGGTTCCAGTAAACAGGGTGGGAAACAAATAGAAGACAAGAAAAGAGTTCACAAATAAAGTACTTTTTTATGATATGCTATTAAAGTGGTATTTTCCCAAAATAACTGATTTTTAGCCATCACTATTGTATAACCCAAAGATTTGGCTGTCTTGAGTAGGAAGATGTTTTACATCAGCCATTACCTACAATCTTAGGTTTTTCCTTCATTTTTTTTTTAATTTTCCCATATAAAAATAAGGTGGCAACACACTATTGTTCCCATCTTTTAACAGCACCTGAACTTCATATGAGCCACCATGTTTCTCTGCTTCAAATCAAAAACCTGAGTTCCAAAGTTTTTCAGTAGCTGACCAGTAGTTTGACAGAGAGAAGTCAAGTGTTCCTGATGATCTGGAGGTTCAGATTCTTGAGGGATTGATTATTAGGCAGTTACTGGAGTGGTACAAAATACCCTAACAGTGTACCCTACTGACACATGCACATGGGTATGGGACTTCTGAGAAAATGGAGAGACAACTATTTGTGGACAGGTCATCTGACTTTTTGACTATTGCTTTGAACAAAAACTTCTCCCAAAACATAAATGAATAAATATATACTTTCAACCTTCTATTTAATGTTTTGTTTCTGATGAAACAAGAGTTCCACTCTTATTTTTTTTTTTAATTGTGAAATATTCTAAAATTTCAAAGCACATTTCCCACTGGGTAAAATCAAGAAATGGTAAAATTTGGTAAGAATTCATTTTTCTGAGTAAATCTTTCAATGGAAAAAGCAACAAATATGGAGGAAACTGCATTTTGCTAGGATAATATAGAATGTGAAAAAATATTGTAAGTTGTTTGAAAGCTTAAAAAATTTCTCAATTTAGAGTCTTTCTTATATTGGTATTGAGCCCATACTCCGAAACCACATACAGTGGTAAGTTAGTTCAGAAGGGTGAACTGTCAAACATGAAAGAAGTGAGCTCCCAGTGGGCCATCTCTCTGTTCTAAAGAAGGAACAAACTTAACCTGTGAGCACCACCCACCTGATCTCATTCAGCATCTGTTTCAGAGTCATCTGCTATAACCCAGTTACTTGGATACCAGCAGTGTTGGTCTTGCCCTACCAGGTGGTTGATGGACAACTTTACCATACATTACATACATTACAGAAAGAGGCCAATCCAAGTGCCCACTTTGTGATCTGTCAGAATCACAAATCCTAGTAGCTGTCACATTGGTTAAAGAGTTAATTCTTTTTCTGACATGGGGAAGCAGTCTTAGTCATCATTTCTTCCCCATCTTCATCCCCCAAAAAAGACCCTACTACCCCAAGATTCTTAGGAGCTTTCACTGTCTGACATCCAATAGTTCAATTTCCAGGGCCCTTCTAAGTACCCTTAGAGAAGGCTCCAACACCCAATTACCTTTCTGCCTATGGACAGAGGTGCCAGGCTGTCTCTAAGAAGATTGGCTCGAGTGCAGATTCAAAAATAAAAAGTTCACAGTCAATGAAAAGTGCTCTCATTACATTACATACATAAATTATCTGTTTGATTGGTTCTACATCTCCAATAAACATCATTTTGATAGGCTGTATTCTCGTAGAGAAGAATGAAAAGCCATGTGACTAGTCACATCACACCCCATTAGTTAGTCTCAGAGATAAGGTAATTTCTCTGTCACAGAGATCCATCAGCAGCAATTAGTAAAAGAAATAAACCTTCAGTTACTTCCTCCACAGAAAAAGTCCCTTTCCTGCCCAGGCAGGCAAATTCTCAAAATGATCCTAGGAGAGAAAGGGTTAATGGCAGGTGGTAGGACTGATATAGAACGACATCTGCTTTCTTCCCAATAACTCTGGGAAATCCAATGCAGGTTAAATGTGAAACTTAACACTGACATGGTACTGGCTCATCCAGAGCCAGGCCCTGATAGGTGTCATCTTTTTTGGCTCCAAGTTCTACTCCATATATCTATGGTTAGAAACACAAGAGGCAAAGTGCCTCTGCAAGGTCCATTCCCACACACCCTCCCTCACACTGTGCCCCATGTGGGAGCAGAATCACAGCGCTGTGTCAAACTCCTCTGGGGGCTCGGTCCGATCCTCTTCATGGGGTTCGGGCTGGGGCCTGCTTTCCTGGTGCTGCTTCATTTGCTCCTTCACTTCTTCCTCCAGGTCACGAGGTACAACAAACTGATCCTCTGGTTCCAGCTGAGTGGGGGCAGCAAAATAGCCAGTTTTCCTCTTGGGTGCTTCTGTAGCCACTTCTATGAGGTTCAGACTGTCTTCTAGGGGCACAATAGAGCCATTGGAGAGTTTCTTTCCATACAAACAGGAAGTGGAAGGAGACTTCTGTAACTCCATCTTGTCCTTGTTCAGTGGCATAAGTATGCCACTATTCACACTGTTCTGTCGTCGGATTCCAAAATACAACCCTCTAGGATGTTCCTCGGAACATGGGGTGGAAGAATTCTCTTTCAGAGTAGGAGAGTTCTCAAGATCTCTTCCTCGGCAGCAGTGGATATCTACTTCTACTTCCACCTTGCTGCCATTGGTTATGACCCCCTCAACAGGCTGGTCATCATCACTGTCCAGGCCATTGTCAGACTGATTACTGGAGAAGGTTGCACAAGAAGGCTGGCGCTGAAAAACCCCAGAGGTGGGTATTGGGTGGAGGCTGCAGCGCCTTTCTGGCCTTGGGACTAAGCCAGCCTCCAGGCCTCCAGTGTTGTGTTCATCAGAAGCAGTGGAGCCCACCTCACTGCTCACCTCAGAGGTGGACATCTCACTGCTGAACTCTGAGGCAATACCACTACTAGAGGAAGGAGTGGTTGGCTTGGGGGCATCCTTGATGGTGGTGGTTGAAGGAAATCCCACAGGACCTGGGAGGGTGAGTCCATTCATTTCACAAGTGCAGCCTTCCTCACCAATGTTCAAATAAACCACCATTGCCCCCACATTGTCCTGACAACCATAGCTCTGTGCTAATGTGCACAGCTTCTTGGCAGCTGCCAGTGGATCCTGCACATGACGTACTGCATTGACAGCTTCTGTGTATGACAAGTGTTCCCACAATGCTTTGTTTCCCAGAATCAGCAGCTCATCTTGAATGGTAAGTGAAGTAGAAGATATGTGGGGCTTGGGGAGGATCCAAGGGTACAGGTATGTACAACCCAGCATCCGAGTACAGCAAGTTACCCCATTCACTTTGTTGTCCTAGAGATGAGCAAAATACAAATGTTGAGAAAGAAGAACAATGACATGCAATTTTTTTCCATGTTTAGGGATCTACAATAAAGTAGATTTTATATATGATTTGTCCTAGGATCAGTACAATTGTAAGTGGATTTACAAATATAAATGTAGAAAGAGTTCTTTTTTTTGTTTTGTTTTTTGTTTTATTTTTTTAGGATTCTAAAAAGACAAAATGCCATATGGCTAATATACCAAATAGTTGAGAAATGTGAAGGGAAATCTAATTAAAATGAAGTAATTAAAAAGGCACCACCATCTCAAAAGATGTTCTAACATGAAGGACAGGCCTCATTATTTCCTTAAATTGAGAAACATGTTGTAAAAACAATAACCAGAACTATGTTATCAATTTCCCATCCCTAATACTCTCAGGCCAAAACTAAGATTAATCACTAAAAATGATTTCTTAAAGGCACAGATGGAAATGAAAAGATTTCCAATGAATAAGAGAGTATCAGTGGCTAAATAACTAAATAATCACAAAAAATTCTGCCTAAAAAAGGGAGCTAGAAATCTACTTACTCTGTATGGATGGAATCAAGAATGAAGAGCAACTTAAATTAGAACCCACATAATTCTAAACTTAAAGAAATCACCCTGGTTGCATGTTGTGAATGTTTACATGTTCAACACTTTTGTTACTAATTAAAAAAAAAAAAAACTCTAGGGCTGGGAATTTAGCTCAGCGGTGGAAATGCCTGCCTGGCAAGCGCAAGGTCATGAGTTCAAGCCCCAGTACCAAAAAAAAAAAAAAAAAACCAAAAAACAAAACAAAAAAAACCCCTCTGAAGTCAGAAATGACTTAATTTCATAATTGTAGTCATTCTCTGAGTAAAAACCCTAAATTCTCACTTACCATAATTTGCCACAAACACTAAAACTTAATTTTATCCACCTGTAAAATGGAAATAAAAGCATTTCTTTCACAGGGGTTATTAATAAAATTAAGTAAACTTATAAAAGTATAATGCTTGGTAAATGATGCAAACAAAATGTGGCAAAAATAACAAAATTTTCCTACTTGTCTAGGATGCTCTAAGAAAAATATAAACAATAAATATCATTTAAATTCTATAAAAGCAGACTAGTCAAATAAAAGTTGTCTTTTATCTTTCATTTGTTTTGACTGAAATACCTTCCTAAAACTAATGCGTCACAATTCCAGAATCCTAATAGTAGCAAAAACATTTTAATGATACTTGCTGGTTTTGTACTTCCTGGGGTGGAAGCTAAGATAGATAGTCCTTATGTAGAACTCCGATAAAACAGGGAGCCCAGAAATAGACCCACACAAAAAAAATCAACAGACCTTTGACAAAGGACAAAGGGACTACTATGGAAAAAGGGTAGTCTTTTTAACAAATGGTACCAGAACAACTGGACATAGTCACTAAAAAAAAAAAAAAAAAATCTAGAGTCAGGGCTTACACTTTTCCCAAAAATTGAAAGTAAACCAAAAAACTACATGTAAAATTCAAAACTAAGCTAGGCAAGGTGGTGCATGTCTGTAATCCCAGCACTCAGGAGGCTGAGGCAGGACGATCATTACAAATTCGAGACCAGCCTGGACTACAAAGTGAACTCAAGGCCAGCCTGAGCTGCATAGTGAGACCCTGTCTCAAAAAGCCAGAAAAAAAAAATCTTAAAAAATTCAAAACTATGAAACTTCTAGAAGATAACAGGAAAATATGACGACCTTGGGCTTGGCAATGCATTTTTAGATAGAACACCAAAAGCACAATCCATGAGGAAAAGAAAAGCAAACTGATACCTGGGACTTCACTACAACTAAAAACTTCTGCTCTGCAAGATACTGTTAAGAGAATGGGAAGATAAGCTTCATATCAGGAGAAAAATTTGCAAAACACATTATCTGATAAAAGATTTGTTTCTAAAACAAAGAAAACTCTTTAAACTCAACAATAAACAATCCGATTTAAAATAGGCAAAAGATCTGAGAATTCTGCTTTGTAGTAAATAATGTTCACATGCTAGTCTCTCTGGAAGAAAAAAGTCATGCTAATTTCTTAAAGAGAAAAGCAATAAAATAGTAGAGATATATGATACTTCATTACCAAAAAAGAACTCTGGAGTATACTAAGTCATATAAAGTACATTATCAACAGGAAAAAATATTCTGAAATTGACACTTCAGAATGGGGATGTCAAACTATACAAGTCAGTTGTTTTCTGTTTGGACTAACAAAGCAAATGAGTTGGGAGCTGGGGGACACAACATTTATTTTCTTTGCTAGCTATTCATTTAAAGGATGATGAATTAGGACTTTGCATTTCCTTGGGGGTTTTTTTTGTTTTGTTTTTTGTTTTTTGTTATTGTTTGTTTGTTTTTGAGAGAAGGTCTTGCAATGTAGTTGAGGCTGGCTCTGAACTCACTATGTAGCCCAGGCAGCCTCCCAAGTGCTGGGATTACAGAGTGTGCACCACCATGCCCTGCAGGAGTTTTCATTTCTAATTAATTCTGTTTTTTCTTTTTACCACTAACTGCTCAACAGATTTTAATCCCATTAGTGAAACCACACAAACTGAACATGAACACAATTTTTACAAAGCATGACAGAAAGAAAACAGACTTCATGGCCTCTACATAAAGCAACCTTCACTAGATTTTAGGGAATAGAAGTGACTGGCAGAGTATGTGACGTACCTCTGTTATGATGGCTTTTTGGTCCTTCACTCTTTGTGCCTCTTCTGGGTCCTGTTCCAGGCTGAACACTTTAGAAAGAGGTACTGGCTTCCCACCTCGGCATAGGACTGCTTGGCATGTACCAACATTAGCCACAGTCAAGCTAAAACTACCTGTTGGATCAGCAGTGTCAGGGCGGATGTAGCACAGGAGAGCAGAGGAGCCCAGCTTCTGGCCAGCCATTCCTAACTTCCTGTTTAGAAAAAACAGAAAATGAAGACACAATACCTAGTTTTAGAAAATAGTTATAGCCCTTCATGTCCGTCATTTGCTTGTTTTTCTGCCATGAGAATCATGAAACAGCCTAACCCTTATCTGCCTGAAGGCAGACTTCTGGTATGGGTGATGGTGGTAAGGAGTTATGCCTTCCATTCTCAGCTAATGGAGAAAAAAATTTAAAACTATGGGCAGGACTGGAACATGAGCATCTTCCTCTATAGCTTTGTATCTGGTCAAAGACTTCCTAATTCAGGGCTTCAGAAACTTCAACAATCATCTAGAGGTTCTGGTAACTGAGCAGATTTCTGGGTCCTGCCCCTAAAGTTTCTGCATCAGGGATTAAGAGGCTGGCCCAATAATCTTCATCTCTAACAAGTTTCTTGGGGTGCTGTGGATGCTGGCCCTGGAAGAACACTGAGAATCAGTCAGGTTGTCACTTTTTTTCTTTTTTTTTTGGCACCAGGGATCAAACTCACAACGTTGTGCTTGCCAGCAGGTGCTTTGCTGCTGAGCTATATCCCCAGCCCCCCACTTTTTTTGAGACAGGGTCTTACTATGTAGTTGGCTGGCTTAAACTCACTATGTAACCCGGGCTGGCCCTGAACTCACAGCAATTCTTCTGCTTTAGTCTCCTGCGTGCTGGAATTACTACCATGGCCAGCCTGGCTGTCAGTTTCTTAAGAAAGGACCATAATTCTCATGCTTCCTCCATATACATGGCACCTATATCCCCACACATAGGACATCATACTAACACTAAGCAAACACTAGCAGGACAATCTAGTACCAAATTTCAACTCTGCTATTTATTGGCTGGTGATTCTCAGCAAGTTATTTCTGACATTTTTCTGACAAAATATTTACCTGTTTTGACTTGATTTGAAAATTAACGACACAGGATGAGAAATGCATGGAACAAGTACCTGGACTCAGGGAGATGCTTCATAAATTAAGGTCCATTTCCCAAACCCATTATTTTGTCAAGTTTCTAGCTCAATTCTACTGAAAAAGATTCCTTCCCAACACCATGCTTCATGTTATAATGACAGATAAAACCAGCTCAAACTCAAAGTGGTTCCATTCATCCTTGATTATAAAAGTTAACCATTCAGTTATCCACATACTTTATGCAGCTCACCTGATGTACAAGATGCTCCATTAGCTACCAAGAGATTTTCAATAGTTTGATTATGGGGGTTTTGCCCTCAAATGGCTTAGACTTGAGTAAGGTTAGTTAGGTAAACCCTAATGAAAAATATTCTAAATGCTTCAATCTGACCACTGCTTGTTAACCTTTCCCAGGTCACTGATTCTTTGGAGAATCTTATTAAAGCTTACCACCTTCCTCCCCAACATGGACAGATATATTCATCACAACCTTTTGCACATACTTTCTGAGTGTCCCAGATCCTCACCAGCCTTTGGGTTCAACAGAGAAGAGAAATGACTCCACAGGCTCCTTAAAGAGCTGAAGTTCCCACACACCCTGCTGATACTGAGAGCAATCATGGAAGAAGGAACAGGAGCACTCCTGAATTCGTAATTTAATCCTTGACTTTTAAAGAAGTTTATTTTCCAAAAGCAGAGCTCAGTTAGGAATTATTCAACCCACCTGCTTACCTGTGAGATACCAAGAAGGTGCTGGTCATGAAAACTGTGTCATTTGTTGACTGCTGTATTTCTTCCAAAAGCACATCTGCCATTGTGCACTGCAGCAGGCGAGGAAGCTCCTCATTTCGGTCCCCATCAAACATGCCATACACAGCCCCTACTCCCTCTGCAAAGTTATCCATAGCAAGGGTAGACACACACAGCCTAGAGAAGAAATATAAGATGGTACAATTATCAAAGCTATTGGTAAAAAAATTATTCTTCAAGGAGTACTCTTTAAAAGAGTACTAGCTGAAGATGGATAGTATTAGTGGTAAATCTTCATCTCTACAAGGAAAAAAGACTCTCGATAATTAAGTAGACTCTGAATAAGCTGATGTCCTAAAGAAAGTGGGCAGTACATATTAGCTTTGTGACGCTGTCAAAGGCTAGAAAGAAAAAGTGCTTTTCTGCAGTATCAATGAAGGATTAGTTTTGTCAATGCCCTTCAGCCAAAGACCACCGGGGCACATCTGTGGGTGAAGTTGGGTTTATTACCCCTTGCAGCAAGGAATAATGCATCCCATGGATCCCTGGGAAGAAGGTGATAGAAAAAAACCTTGTATGGGTTTTGGTTTGGGTCGGGCTATTTTGGGACAGTCTGAGGAAGTGAAGGATTACACCAGGTATGGGACCCACAGCAGTGCTCTTAACGTAGTTGGGCACTGTAATAAATCTTATCAGTACAGAAGGAAAATAAGCACAAGGAGAAGAAGGGCACTAGAGGGGCTATCTGATATACATTTGTTCTGTTTTTATTTTAATCCATGATGGTCCCAGAAAGATCTTATCTGATATTGATGTTCTATGATCTGTTTATGTACAATACAATAATATGGCCTTGCTGTGAGCATCAGACCCATTCCCAGATACCAGGGATGCCTTTTTTCTTTCTCAAGTCTCCACAGTTCATATACTCACTTATTTCTCTGTCCTGCCATTTCAGCCAGTCCATGGCTCCAGAAAGTTGATGTAACTGTAGAATCTGTGGTTGGCAAAGGTTTCTGATCAATTTTCAGGGTTGTGATATGGCTGTGGGAGATGGAGGTAGAAAAGATTAAACCATATTCTCTTCTGCATTTTATAAGAACTATCTCAACAATAACATATTTTTACAAAATAAACTCTTGACAGACTAAATTGCATTTCCAGAGAGACTGAATGAAAACAATATGATGAACTCTTGACTCAGATGGAAGGGGAAAAAGAAAAAGAGGCAGGAGAAAAAAATAAGGACGAAATATTGTGACAATTAATGCAGAATGCACGATGAAGATCTCTTAAGTTTCAACTGTCTACTTATTTTAAGTACTATGAGCAAATGAAGTTTGGTGTGATGAGTGAACTGTACTGTTCCTTAGTTGTTGTAACGTGGCCTGTTCCACCTGAAATATCTATGCTTGCTACACAGAATCATTCAGTATGGATAGTGGCCACAGAGCAGTACCAAAATAAGTAGACTGATTATTACACAGAACATTCATTCATAACTGAATCAAAGAAAACCCGGAGACTTTCTTGCCTACTTCATTCTATTCTTTTAATTAACTGAGATTGCCACAGTCCTAACAAAGATTGCCAAATGGCTAGAACACAAGTGAATTCAATTTCAGATTTTTTCCCACCTAAACATGTCCAGGGTCTTGTGTTCCAGAACCAGATTTGTATTTCCAGTCAGGTCAAGGTCTTGTAATGTAGCAGGCAGAGCCTCTGGAATTAGGATTTCTGTCAAATCATTGCAACTTAGGTCTACAAACTGAGAAGCAGCAGGAAAAAAAAATCAATACATGATAGTTTTTTACTCCCAAATGCTCAAATTCTCAATATATCCTCAAAAGGGAATTTAATTTCTTTCCTACAATGAATGAAGTATACTAAGATCCCAAACCAAGCATGTTAGAAGGGAGCGGTATCTCTTCCTTAGAAGAAAATAATTTCATTCACACATTTTTCCTCCTTATAAAAGAAGTAGCTCACTCCCGCCCTTAAAATTTTTCCCATAAGGACATCATTCCAGCACATAAAAGTACCTGGATCTGAGGCAACTGCAGTATTTCTGGGAAAATGCTGATGTTGTTGGAGTGTGCAACAAGGGTGTGTAGCCTTTTACAGTTTGCTATGGTTGTAGGGATGGTTTTAAGCTTGTTGCCACTTAGGTTCAGTTCCTCCAGTTGCTCCAATTTGTTTAGTTTGCTGGAAAAACAACACCAAAATACCATACTGCACCAAAAAAGAACAGCTTCCAAATAAATGCTATTTTACAGCATCAACAGAGTATGGAAAGCTGACCTGGTCCACTGCAAAGAACCAATGAAAAGGAACCAATCAGACAAAAGCCACCAAGGTGACTGCTTCTGCTACATCTCAGGCTGGCCCGCCACTGAGCATGTTTCAGGGGCTGACATACAGCTAGCTCCTGCCTTCCTCACAGTGGCTGGGTATGCACAACTTCCTGATGTCTGACTTGCAAGAAATGACTCTAAAGCATGAATCTACATTATTCACATTTTTAAAACGATGCTATATTAAAGAAACACTTTTATAATTTACTTGTCTATTTAATATGATATTAAATACATCCCATATCCAATTCTCATGCTTTTATCTTATACTACTCTCCGCCTGAATCTTACAGAGTTATAAACAGCAATGCCATATCCATATCTCAGTCAGCCTCCTACAAGTACCTAGAACTGTGCTAGATTGTGAAAACTGTCCACAAGAAACAAGATCTGGATTGCACCTATTCAGTTTTAACACTGCTCAGGATATGACCTCACAGAAGGTTGTTCAGTATGGAACATACATTTTCTTTAATATGCTGCTCCTAAATTCCATTTAGCTTTACCATTTGTAATTGGATTACTTTAATTTTGTGCTATCTCCTGTTACTTTTCATCTTTACTACTACTTTCTTAATTTTTTATTTTCTTTTACTCTTTTTTTTTTATATATATACCAGAAATTAAACTCAGGACCTTGCATTTGCCAGGCAGGCGCTGCACCACTGAGCTTTATCACCAACCCCTTTATTTTTTTTTTTTCTTTGATGTGTTTTCACCTTTATATCAGCCTACACTTGATCCCTCTAACAATAAGTGTCATCAAAGCCAGGCATTGTGCTGCACATCTGTATTTCCTTGGGAGGCTGAGGCAGGAAGATCAGGAGTTTGAGACCAGACTGGGTTACACAGTGAGTCTAAGGCCAGCCTAGATTACATAGCGAGACACTGTCTCAAAAAAAAAAAAAAAAAAAAAAAATTGCCATCAAACTGAGTGAAATATACTAGTTTTTGAGGGGTAAATCTGGTATCACCCAACAGCTTCAAGAACAGTCTGATATTTTCATTTTATGTAAAATATTTGAGGTTAACTAATCTGATAAGATTTCAAGAAATCCACTACATTCTTAAATCAGGATTCCATACTAACCTTAAATTCCATTGTTGCCATTCTTTTAAGGAAGTAACATAGTTTATATTGCTTGCCTTCTTAAATTCTATCTCATTTTATACATGTTCATAAAATTTTCAATTTAAAATTTCTCTCTCTCGCTCTCCCTCTTCCTTCTGTGACAGGGTCTCACTATGTAATGGCCTCAAACTCTATGTAACCCAGGCTGACCTTAAACTCATGGTGATCCTCCTGCCTCATTCTCCCAAGTGCTGTCACTGGCTGCACCACCATGCCCCAGCCAATTTCTCTTGGTTTATCATACTTCTACAAAAATTCGTGAAATTGACTGAGAATTCGTAAAATAGACTGAGAATCAGTCATGAGTGGTGGCACATGCCTGTAATTCCAGTAATTGGGAGGCTCAGGCAGGAAGATGGTCATGAGTTCAAAACAGCCTGGACTACACGACAAGACCCTGTCACAAAACACTAAAAAATAATTTTTAATTTAAAAAAATAAAATGAGAAGTCGTATGTGTGTGTGTTTGTGTGTATGTATATGTGTGTCATGGAAATTCAGACATTCAAATAACTTCATGTGATATTTATAATTTCATGCGAATCTCATTGTCTCATGTTCTTAATTTTTGAAAATATGATTACAAATGACTATTTTAACAATGTCTGCACTGCCGCTAAATAAAAACTGACAGTTTTAATCATCTCTTATGTTTCATACAAACATAACCTGGCTATAATTCATCTCTTCCTCCAGGCCTAACCCAACCCAGGTTCTGTGCAATACAGCCAGTAACTTGTGTGTATCTTTAACCCCATGCATTTGTAACACTTCATGGCAACTGCCTAGCTACTCGTCTATTTCCCCAATTTGATTACAGGTTCCTTGAAGGCAGGTTATAACTGTTATAAAGTTTTGGCACATAGTACATATATACAATCATTAAATACATAAAACATCTAACAAATTCATTATTTTATAATACAGCACTGACAAGGAAATATTATCTTCAGAATTATTTCATAAGCTTTTTCTAGGTTGAACATTCTCCGACCATTATTAAATAATTAGAACTAAAAATTACACATTTTAACCACAATTTCTTTGGTCACTAATATCTAACAACTAAGTACAAACTACTAGAGTGAGATTTTCCCATTGGACTAGTGAAATCTAGCATCAGTCAATTCACATAAAGACATGTCATAGCAACGTGACTATAATTTAGTCTGACAAATGCAGAATTAATGCTATGACTCAAAAGGATCAAAGTCTGTATTCATTCACCTTGCGGGAAAGGTCTGCAGCTGGTTGTTTGCGAGGTGCAAGATCCGCAGGTGTGGATGCCCAACCAGGACAGGGATGCACTGATCTGTCAGGAGGTTGTTGGTCAGGTAAAGCAGCTGCAGCATGCTCAGGCTCTCCTCCCCAGTGCATGCAGAAGGCAGGAACTCCAGACTATTTGCAGATGCATTCAAGTATCTGAGACTGACACAACAGAGATCGTCATTTCTTTTGTGTTTGTTGTCTTCTTATGTAAGAACAACCATATTCACCAAATATGAAATGCTGCCATTCCAACCTCCTAAACTAAAAAATACATTAAAAATAATAAAGTGACCTCCTGCATGTAGTTTTCTCTCAGTTTATCCAACCTAAAATTCCTTTTATTCAACTCATGCAAGCCAAGTATAGAGGGAAGAATGTAAGTGTGGCTATCTTCCCAGGCTTGTGTAGTGGCTGGATTCTAACCCAGCTTCATGGTTTGGTGTCTATGTGTCCAGTGAAAGGATATTATATAGTATCATTTTCACATATATCTCAACTATGAAGACACCCTTCACCAAAAAAAAAAAATTCATCTGGTTTTAACAGCATCATTATTTATTTAGCTACTCATAACAATCTCCTAGGGAAGGATATATAGGCAGGCTGTTTGCATTTATTTATTATATTACAGACACTGTAATGAGTTTTTTTAGGTCCTTACCCAATTATTTCTTTAGGGTACATACCTAAACTTATGGGATCAAAGGATATATAAAGATTTTTTTAAACATACTACCAAACTGAACTTGAACAAAGCTATTCTTCCATAAGAATACAAGAATGCCAGCATGTTCACACACTTGCTAACACTGGATCATAACTCAATCTAATCTAATGCAAAAGCTGAAAACTGCCCAAAGAAGCTACATCATAATGTTGCAATTTCTCTGTAAATTTCAATAACTGTATTTACTTTTTGGGATGAAATCCTGAATCTTTCCAACCTACTTGAAACTGTCTATAACACAAATTTCTAATTTGATGATTGTATCAACTGTGAGTTAGAGATTACTACCTCATGAAACACTGCCATTTTCTCTTTCACAAAAATTACAACTAAATCTCCATCTATAGTTGGAATATCAGGTAAAATTATAAATACAGTTCCAAAAATCACTCCAATGAGAAGCCAATGCAGTTTATTTAGCCAATGATCCCACTCTTCTAAAATCAAAAAACAAAAACTGTCTGGTACTCACTTTAAGGCCTTGGAGAAGAGGGTGTCTGGCAGCCTGGTGAGAATGTTATGCTGCAGATCCAGCACCTCCAGAGGGATGTGCTCCACCAGAGCTGGAAGGTTGTGGACATGGTTGTGTCCCACCATCAGTTTCCTAAGACTCAAGCTACTCAGAATTCTGAGGGGGGACAATACAAGAAACAAATAAAAACATGCTTACATCTTTCTTTCTACGTTTTTCCTAGGCTAACTACAAGTCAGACAACACATTCTTTCTAGACTACAATCACTAACAAATGCCCTAGCCAAGAAAGAGCAAGACCATATGTTACCCACCACCCACCACAAAGTTAGTAAGGTCATTCTGAGAAAAGGTGAATTCATGAACACAAGCAGCACAGAAATCTAAGCTAAAGCAATTTCTAGAATAAACCTATTCAGATTTTAAATTTGGATAGAAATGAAGCTTAGATAACATTTGTTAATAATTTCTGTGGATTTAATAAAATAAATTTGTAATAAAATTTCATGAGAAAAAATATTTACTGAGTGCTTAAATTATGTAAGTCATTTAACAATGTTCAGAAAGATTAATTGACTGACTTGCCAAAGATCTCACAGTAAATAGTAAATGGTACAGTCCGACTCCAAAGATTGTACTCAGCTCTCTTATGCTGCCAAGTCTCTAGTTTAATTTTTAAAACTCCATAAGCACACATTTTACATCTCAGTAGTTTTGAATACACGCCCCCCCCCCCTAACCTCCCAACTCTGCCAACCACCACTCTCCTTCCCCTTTCACTGAGAGAAATCCCACCACCTGATAAAGGGCAGTTCAAATGCCATTTTCTCCACAAAGCATTCTCTAATTATTCCAAGTTCTTCTGAATCTCTAAAACACTTTATCCAGTGCTGTGATTAAGAGTAATTGCTCTGCAGCAAGAATGACTACATTCAAATGCCATCTGCCATTACTTTCTGGTTAAGTACCACCTCAGACAAGTTATCTAACAGCTCTTTAGTTTTCAAATTTCAAAGACAAAGATGATAGCAATATGTAATAGGGTTAATAGATAAGGTAAGATCAGAATAGTGAAGTTCTTAGGGTATTACCCAGTTCATAATAACTCATCCTATAAAGCTGACTATTAAGTCAGGCTTGTTGGTGCACACCTATAATTCCAGCACTCTGGGAGACTGACGTAGGAGGATCAAGTCTGAATCCCACTGGGGCAACTTAGCAAGATGCTATCTCAAAATAAAAAAATAAAAACAGAGCTAAGGATGTAGCTCACTGTGAAGGCACTGGGTTAATCCCCAGCATCACAAATAAATAAACGAACAAACAATTATCACTGTCATATCACCAACCTATGCCAGCAACTTGGTACATTTTCTAACATTTATCTATGCATGTCACAGTATCTTCTTATTAAGGTTCTTATAGGCCAGATCATGTACTAGACATCATTATATTCCTTATGACATATAACACCACCAAATACTAAGCAGGTTTCGGTGTTCACTGAACAACTGTTACACAACTCAAATCTAGGAAAATAAGGCCAGGGATATAGCCCAGCGGCACAGCACCTACCTGGCAATGCAAGGTCATGAGTTTGATACCCAGTACCAAAAAAATATAGTCATAAAAGAAATCTAGGAAAATAAATACAAACACACATGCACACGCACAAATACACACACACATATATATTATATACATTCACATGTATACATACCTTACAGGAACCTCTGTGAGAAGATTATAGCTCATATCTAATATTTCTAGCTTCTTTGCTTCACAGGCCCAATCAGGGATACATTCCAACAGGTTTCTACAGAAAATAAATAAATGAAAGACATCAGTGAAGATGTCAAGGTGTAGCTGGGCATGGTGGTATATACCTTAATCCTAGCACACTGAAAGGTTGAGTCAAGAAAATCACAAATTCAAGCCTAGCCTGGGTTACTTGGTGACTAGTGAGAACTTAAGTCATAAAAAAAGGAGGGGGGTCTTGCAAGCTTAGGGATTCAATGCCCAGTACTGCAAAAAAAAAAAAAAAAAAAAAAAAAAAAAAAAAAAAAAAGACAAGATAGGTGATAGTGTAGATCTCAAATTATTCCCAAAGGTCATGTGTTCAAGGCCTGGTCACCAGATTGTGGTGCTATCAGGAAGTGGTAGAATCTTTAGGAGGGGAGCCTATGGAAGAGAGTTAGGTCATTAGGGACATGCCCTTGAAGGGAACACTGGGAACCTAGCCCCTTCCTCTCTCTTTGCTCCCCAGCTGCCTTGAGGTAAGCAGTTTCCTCTACCATGTGCTCTCTTCAGGATGTTCTGTCTCACCACAAGGTCCAACCAACCATGGACTGAAACCTCTGAAACCAGGTGGCAAAATAAACTTTCTTCCTTTAAGCTGTTTATCACAGGTTGCTTTGTTTTGGAGGCAGGGTCTCACTATGTAGTTTAGGCTATTCTTGAAACATGTAGCTCAGCTTGGCTTTCAACTTGAGGCAATTTTCCTGCCTCAGCCTCCCCAAGTGCTGGGATTACAGGCATGCACTGTTATGCTCAGCTATCTCAGGTTATTTTATCAGAGCTACAGAAATGTGACTAACACACAAACGGAACTCATTTCATCCAGACAACAATGTTAACCAGTCTATGAGCTTTTTATGGCAGAGTCACTATGTCCAAGGAATCTCCTGATGTATTATGTGCAATACAGCAGGCAGAGAATGCTATTAAACTAGAAGGCTGGAGAGGGACAAGTACCTGACTATCTGTAGTAATACTGGATCAGTTATGCTACATGTTCAAAGATGGTAAGAATGCATTCAACAGCAGAAAAGCATACATGTAGTAGGATGGGACAAGGAAGGGATGAAAGATTTGGTAGAAATGGCATTTATTTATTTTTTATTTTAAACAGAAGAAAAGTAAGAAACTAAAGTAAAACAAGCCAATTGGAGAGTAACAATAATCAGCACATTGCATATTGTTATATTCACAGCTGTTGTTTAGGGTATAAGATAAAGATATGAAACATTGTCCAGAAAATTATTAGCACAAAACTTATGCCTCAATGAATCAAGAGAAACCAGCTATATGACTTTTTTTGTTATAACTGCTCTATTATTTTCAAGTAAACATTTCACATTAAAAATAAAATCTGAAGATGACCCTGTGAAAACTACTTTTCACTCAAAATTCTTTTTAACTATCTTAACTAATTTTTATATACATAGATTTTCTTTCAGTTCATCACACAAGTGCAACAATGCGATGGTTACATATGTGTGACTTATTTAGTTCACTCAGAAGTGTATTTTCAATGCTCATCCAAGAAATGGCATTTTAAATAAACTTTGTCAATGAGTCAGAGTTCCACAGATAATCTGAGGAGAAAAAAGCAAATTCTAGACAAAATTAGCAATGAATAAAGGTGGAGAAGTAGGGATAAAAGATAGAGGACAGTTTCAAACCACTGAAAACATAAACTTAAATGTTTAGTAGAGTATGAGGGAGATAAAAGGGATTTTTGCTTTCAGATGGGACCTAGCTTCTCTGCGTCCTCAAGGTTGAGGGATCAATTGAATGAGGCAGAATGAAGTAAGTGCTGTATAAGAGAAATACAGATACTGCTAGCAGAGTAGTGAATTAAAGGAACACTGCCTGAAACAGGCCAAAGCAAGCTCTCTAATAAATGTGACATCTGGGATAGCATTTGAAGAAAATTATACTGTGACTCTGTATGAAAAAGACATTCCCAGAAAGGGGTGCCAGCATGACAGAGCAGAGACTAGGAAAGAATCTCCATGAGATTATGAGGGAAACAACCAGTCTAGTGGTGCTGCAGCAATTAGTGGTGGGAGACAAAAGCAAATAAACTAGCCTGGAAAGAAGTCTAAACCACATCTGGAAGGTTGTGACTTGATCCTGCAGGTACATGGGCCTCACTGAAAGGTTTATAAGCAGTGGAGAGACAGTATCAGCTTTGTAATTAAATAGATCACTGTGGAACATTTCTGTTGAGGTGGTTCTAGTGATAAAAGAAAGAATAATTACAATTACAGAGAAGAAATTATACAAGCCTAGTGAATATTAATAAAGTTGGAGGAGAGGAAAGGTGAGGAGAGGAAATTCTAGAAATATTTAAGGGGCAAAAATTAAAATGATTTGAAGGTAAGATTTGAAGTAGGGAAGAAAGCAGAGGGAAGGATAAAAAATTACTTTCAGGCTTCTGGCCTAAAAGACCAGGAGACAATAATAATATAAGCTGAAACAGACACAAGACCAACAAGTTAAAGTGGGGTAGAGAATAAAGAGTTTAATTTTACACATATTTGAGGCACCTGCAGATGTGCACATCAAAATATCTAGCGCAGATTGGAGGCATGGATCTGAGGCTGAGAGAAGAGGGCTGGAAATCTGGGTGACACTGACCCTTGAGTGTACCTGAAATCACTGGAGTAAATGAGATCATGTCCAGTGACAGGTGCAATGGGCCAGCAATGAAACCCTGGGGATAACTGACCTTTGAAATGCTAGCTAGGAAAGGGGATATACAAGAGAGACAGAAGCAGTGGCCTATGTGGTATGTAAAAAAATTAGGTTGTATTAGCCAGTCAAGAAACCATTATGTTCAATGAAAAGGGAGCAAGCGTCAACATACTGGTGGGATAAGGAAAAAGGAACTATAGAAACCAAGGCAATAAATCCCAATAATTCTTCAGAATAAGAATCTGATGATGAATGTGATCATCATAGTATATCTAAAATGTATCAACAAAATCTGATTGAAGAAAAAAAAAGAATTTGGACAAAAGGGAGCTAACAGTGATTCAACCGCAGTAGTTACAGGGATTGTGAGGTAAAGTAACTTTGTTATGCAGACAGAAAACATAAAGTATTTGTGCAGACTGAGAAAAAGAAAGACACTGAACACACACAAGAGAAGAAGAGGGCAACAACAGACTAACTCCAGAGTGGTCCGAGTGGCTGAGGTCAAAAGCATAGACAGTTGGACTGGCCTTGAACAGAGGAAAGAAGTTGAGAATGGGTAAGCTTACCTCAAACCTGATCATACACAACCCTGCCCATTGCCACTTGACTGCTTCAAGCACTCTATAGTCACAGCACTTATGACGCTGCCCTGTAACTGAATGCTAATCTCTCCAGTAGACTATAAAACTCAACTACTGGCCAGGAGTTTGGCTCAGCAGCTTAGATGCCTGCCTGACAGGTGTGACGTTGTGAGTTTGATTCCTGGTGCCACAAAAAAAAAAAAAAAACCACCACTGAATGCTGAATGCCTAATGGTGTTCAACATGAGTAACAGTATATAGTAAATCTCATCATTTGTTTATTCCTAATCACCAAGAGAATAAAGTCCCAAATATAATTAATATCTCCCCCAAAATCAAGCTGACAGTCATGACAATATAAAAATAAACAAGTAAAATAGAATTTTAAAAATTTAAAGCTACTATATAGCTCATGAGTGGTGGCACCTGCTTGTAATCTCAGCAGCTGAGAAGGCTAAGGCAAGAGTAGAGCAAGTTTGAGGCCAGCCTGAGAAATTCAGCAAGACTGGTTCAAGATTAAAAAAAGGCTGGGGATGTAGCTCAGCGCTCCCTGGGTTCATTCCCCCACACACACAACCACAAAACAATTACTTTATTCCAACTAAAAAAAAAAAAAAAGCAAATCACTACTATAGATGATGGTCTAGTGATGGCAAACCTTCTGGAGCTTTCAATGATACAAATAGTTCAGTTTGCCACCATTATGATATGCCTCCTCCTAAACTCATGATCTTTTAGAAGGGATAATTTATAGGCACCTTTCTATTCCAAGAGAGTTCTTCTTTTAACTGTAAAGCTATTAGACTTATTTCAACTCATCCTTTTGCCTTCCCCTCCAGGTTATCCAAATATTTCAATACACTTAGATTTCTTGCACTTTCAAAACTGCCAAAGAATTAATATCCAGCTCTTAAGAATCAAACAAGCACCAACCTCAAGAGACACACTCACCGCGAGAGTTCCAGAGAAGTGAGTAAATGGGGCACAGGGTAGGCATTCACTGCTGTTAGCCCTGTTGAAAAATGAACAGGCAAAGAAGAAAGCAACTGAGTGAACAAGGGAAAGGTAGCTGAGTGAAGTCTCAAAAAGAAAACTGACATCATCTACTCAAATGACTAAACACAAAACTACTGGACAACTCAATTTGGCTAACCAACCCTGGTGTGTCTTAAAAAATAAATTGGTACTTAACAATTCTGTATTTATGTTGCAATCTGTATGTATTTATGTACCAATCAGTGGATTTCCACAAGCTGAACATATCAGTGGGACCAACAGGCAAGTAACAGAGATGTTACCAGCTCCCAGAAGCAACCTCTTACATTCTTTCTAGTCACTGCCCCATAAAGGCAATATTAATTATCCTGACTCTGAATTCCACAGATGGCTTTTGCTTATCTATACAAATAAACACATAGAGTAGATTTAAGTTTTTTTTTTTTTTCCAGTATGTATACATTTTTTGTCTGGCTTCATTCACCCCACAATATGCTTGAGGGATTTACTCATATCACTGCATATGACTATAGTTCATTCTTGGGTCTATATAAAGTTGTGAATATGCCACTGTTAATCCAGTTTAGAGTTGACAGACATTTAGTGTTTTCCAGCTTGGGGTGACTATGGACAGTATTTCATGAATATTTTTCAGTCCATGTCTTTGTGTATTAATGTAAGCACTTACGTTGAGAATGAGCTTAGGAGTTTCTAAAGTGATTGTACTAATTACACTTCCAACAGCTACCACCAATATCTTTAGTCTTTGTCATTGCAGTCATCCTGGTGAGTACGCAGTGGCAATACCTGCAGGTTTCAATTTATAAGTCCCTGAGGAGGAGTGAAGCTGAGTGCCTTTTCCTATATTAAATGATCCTCTGGATAACTTCTTTTGTAAAGCTGGGTTCTTTACCTTAAGGCATCAAAACTGCAATTGTTTATGTAAATTCTTCCAGGTTGCAGAATTTAACAATTCTGCAAGCTGGGTGTGATGGCACACTCTGAGAGGCTAAAGCAAGAGAATCACAAGATTGAACCCAGACTGGGCAACTTGAAACACTTAGCAAGATCCTGTTCCAAAACTTAAGAACGACTTTTAAAAAAAGGGTTGGGATGCAGCTCAGTGTAAACGTCAATGCTCAGTAACTCAAAAAAAAAAAAAAAAAAAAAAAGATTCTGTAAATAGACTGCTAACCTCAAACCACCCCCATTTAGAACAGTACTGTGATAGAATCTCAGTGACCAACAATAACTGCCTATGTGTTAATAAGGTCTTTTCCAATAGGGTCAGACATTCGGACTTTCTAGATTAAAGAAATAGATGGGTCTGATACGGAATTTCTCTGCAGCAATGTCCTACTACCATGTCACAGTATCATACAAAGCACAAGTACTCATCAGTTGTGACCCTCTACCTACCCACACAATTAATCTAAGCCATAATCTGAAGTTTCTATAACATAAGAGGTAATGAAAATGTTAGGAGTTAACTTTCTTTTATCCTAATAATATATTCTACCGATGCAAAAAAGCAAATAAAATGAACACTCTCACCCATCATGTAATTTTTAACAAATCTATATTCTAATCTATATTTTCCTTTTTTCAGAATTAAAATACTATATATAACAAAAGTTAAACATTATAGTAAATTGGATTTTTCACTCTCATGGATTCTTTTATGCTTTATACATACTTATAGCTAATAAAACAGTATTTTTGTGTTTTAAATCTTGATAACTATCATTACACACACACACACACACACACACACTTTCCTTTGTGCTAAAGTATTTCTGAGATTCATGCACATAAATCCACAAAGTGGTAGTATGTTCAATTCCATTTCTGTGCAGTATTCTACTGCATAAACATACCACAACTGATTTACTTAGCTCCCCTTTGACAGTCTTTTTTTTTTTTTTTTTTTTTTTTTTGTCTTTTTGAGACAGGGTTTCACTATGCAGTTCAGGTTGGCCTTGAACTCACTTTGTAGCCCAGGGGGGCCTTGAACTTGCAGCAATCCTCCTGCCTCAGCCTCCCGAATGTTGGGATTATAGGCATGAGCCACCACACATGGCCTGACAGTCCTGTTTCTTCTATCATTATAACATGTCTTTGTTTTATGGGATATTTGCCAAGCAGGGAATTGCTAGATTATAGTTTACATGGATCTCCAGTTTCTCTAGCATAGTCATTCTGCTCTCTGAGATGGTTTAATGGTCAACTTTGTCACTGGTAATATGTAATGGCTCCACAAGATGTTCCTCCTCATCTTTGGTTACACACAGCTTTTTTTATTTGATGAGCATAAAATGCTATTATTTAAATTTGCCTTTTTCTGATACTTGATGAAACTATAGTTTACCCTCTTTTTTTAATGGTACTGGGGACTAAACCTAGAAGTATTCTACCACTGAGTTACCTCCCCAACTCTTTTTATTTCTTAGTTTGAGAAAAGACTATCTTCTCCTTCTTTAAACATAGAAAAAGTAAATGTAATGTCTATGGTAAAGAAGCACTCCCCATAAAAATCTCAACAAATTAAAAAACTCTTTCTACTGATAAATATTCCAGGAGCAAATCCCTATTGAAATGAGGAATTTCTTTCTCTACACTAAGCACAAGCTTCTAGAACAGGGATTGGTAAAGCTTTTCCATAAAAAGCTAAATAGTAAATATTTCAAACTTTGTGAACCATAATACAATTTCTCTACTGCTCAATTCTGCCACTTTAATATAAAAGCAATAATATGTACACAATATGTACATCTATCACTGTGGCTGTGTTCCAATAAAACTTTATAAATGCAGAAATTGGTATTTTATAGAATTTCAAAGTCTCAAGAATTCTTTTTTTGTTTTCAAACCAAACATTAAAAAGTGTAGAGAAGTCAGGCATAGTAGTACAGACAGTCTCAAGAATTCTTTTTTTGTTTTCAAACCAAACATTAGAAAGTGTAGAGAAGTCAGGCATAGTAGTACAGACCTGTAATCCCAGCACTCAGGAGGCTGAGGCAGGAGAATTGTTGTGAATTCAAGGCCAGCCTGGGCTAATAGTGAGTTCAAGGCCAGCCTGAACTACACAGCAAGGCCCTGTCTCAGAAAATAAAAATAGAAAAAACAAAAAAATAGTGTAGAGAAGCCAGGAGTGGTGGTGCACACCTGTAATCCCAGCACTCTCGAGACTGAAGCAAGAGGATCACCACGAGTTTGAGGCCGGCCTGGGTGAGTTCAAGGCCAATCTGGACTACATAGCAAGACCCTGTCTTAAAAAAAAAAAAAAATAAGTGTAGAGACCATTCATTATGGAATGAAAAAGAGAGAGGAGAGCAGTTTTAAACCCTGAGCCATAGTTTGCCACCCCCTGCTTCAGAGTAGTACTGATACTCTGTTTTGGGCGTATTTTGCATAATGCCTCTTATAATCATTTAATGAATCTCGAAGTATTTTGCTTTGTCTTTTTACACATACTTCAATCACTTAGGTACTGACAGCAAAGTTAAGAGATAAAACTAAACCTCAATGAGCCACAAACTCCATTTTACAAAGCAGCAGCAAAGAACAACAAATGCCATTATTCTTAGCTAAAACTAGAGCTAAAAGAGAAGAAGAAAGAAAGAAAGAAAAAATTCTATAGAGAACTCACTGTTTGAACTGGCATAGACAGTTCGCAGGGAGAAGCCACTGAGTGTCAGTTCCCTCAGCTGGTTCCGCTCACAATGCAGCTGCTCCAAGCTACATAAGGAGCTAAGATCCAAGTCAGTCAACTGATTGTCCCTCAAATCCATGTGCGTGATATATTTATTTCCCTCCAGATTTTCAAAAACCAAGGTTTTCAAGTGATTCATCCTTAATATTCAGAAATAAAGAAATAGTTAGAAATAATTCTATTTAGTGTGTCTATCAAAAGAAAAACGCAAGAGATATGACCCCTTTCTCTTTCCTTAAACAATTTAAGAATTTCACTAATTGCCTAATTTTAAAAATGCTGTGGGCTGGGTGTGATGGCGCACACCTGTAACCCCAGCACTCGAGAGGCTGAGACAGGAGGCTTGTCACAAATTCATGGCCAGCCTGGGCTATGAAGTGAGTTCAAGGCCAGCCTGAATTGTGCAGCAAAACCCTGTCTCAAAAAGACAAAAAGTTGTTTACAGACCATAAATGGTTCATAAAGAACTCAAGGTACAGCTAAGTTAGACAATTCAAACTGGCAAATACACACACAAATTAAACACAGAGAAGGAAAATCTGGGGGTGGTGGCACATAGCTGCAATCCCATGTACTTGGGAGGCTAAGGCAGGAGGACTGCAAGTTTGAGGCCAGCCTGAGTAACTTAGATCCTGTCTCAGGGAGGAAAAAAAAAGGGAGAGCTGGGGATATGACAGTGATACCATGTACTTGCCTAGGATGTACAAGGCCCTGGGTGCAATTTCAATTCCCAGTTCAAAGGGTGGGGGGAAGGGGCAGATATTCACAAAAAGATAAACGTCTACATCCAAGCACTTAGTAAGGGTAGGTGGCAGTGAAGGACAAAAACAGAGCAGCATGCTTCTGGGTGGGTGGATGAATAGCTATGCAGTCATGAGAAGAGTCAGATATCCTTCCTCCCACTGCTGTGCTTACTCTGTCACCAGTGCTAAGATTCACATGACACTAATGGAGAAGAAACTACTCTGTACATACATAGAATGGTTCAAAGGCAAGATCTATAAAATTACTTCTTGTTCTTCTCCATACAAGTATATGATGTGACACACACAGGCCTGTTCTCATTTTCCTGTATTTCAAGAAATCTCTATTTCTTTACAAGGCACATTAATGGTTTACTGTAACATTCAGTAAGTGTCTTCTACCACCTTATTATGACTAGAAAATATTATTATGCAAAAATTTTAGTGAGGTCTTCAACATTTCAATTATAATTAATATTACCAAGAAGACCTCATGACTTAACAGAAAAACAATATGCATATAAACAGATATTCAACTTTAATTACTCATAATAGATAACAGTTCAAACAATAAAAACTATTTCTATCTTCTACTGGCAATAAGGAAACAGACAACTAAAACCCAACATAGATAAGGGATGTGAGGAAACAGAAATTCTCATAAAGTGTTGCTGTAAGGGTAAAACAGAACAACCTTTATCAAAGGCAAGTTGATGGTCTATACCATGCTGCACACCTACTTGATCCTCAAATCTCTCTTCTAGTGCATGAAAAATGAAGTGTTGCTACAGTTTTTTAAACATTCTACACAGTTCTAAAACGCTTTTTTTTCTTGTAGTACTAGGGACTGAACCCAGAGCTTCACACCTGTTAGCCTAGCTCTCTGCCACTGAGCTACTTCCCAGCCCTAAAATCCTAATGTTTTTAAGTCTATATAAAGAGCAGACATAAAGGTCCATCAGCATCAAGCTAAATAAAGGAAGCTGTAGTAATGAATGGCCTCACCTTAAATCCACATGCTTGATATGGCTCATTCGGCTCAGCACCCCTAAGTCCAAGACTTCCAGACAATTTCCTGCCATAACCACTTTATCTAACATAGTGAGTTTCTCATAAACACCAGGAATGTAACTAAAGTTGTTGAAGGAAATTCCCAAGGAAGAAAGTTGTTGCAGATTTCCCAATTCTTCAGGTAAAGTATTCAGAAAATTGCCATCAAGACAAAGTGTTTGAAGGCTGCGGGGAGAGAAAAGGTTTATTTTATGAAAGGTTTCATTCAAATGAATAGAATTAGAGTTACAGATTCTGACTCTGTCACCAATTATCAAATCCAAAAAAGTAAAATGGCCTAACTCTTGACCTACTTAGACTTAATAAATGATACAGGTAACTTTCGATATTAGGAAGAAATAAAGAAAGAAAAACAATATGAGAGTCAGGATCTCCCTCTGCTGTTGAAATGGGGGCATTGGCCACTGCTGGAAGCATGGAGATCTCTGGCATCAAACACCTCTGCTAACTGCAAATCTAAAATTAATGATTTTTTTTTTTACTACAAAAGCTCAGGGTAGTATCTTATTTAGTCTGCAAGAGAAAAGAGAAATCTAGTAAAAGTTACTTACTTTAGCAAGTTGCCAATCTGACTTGGCAGGTCATGAAATCCATTACAGGAAAGGTTGAGCTCAGTCAGGGTAGAAATTTCACATAGCAATACAGGAAATAATCCAAGTTTATTGTGGGACAAGTTCAGGCCCTTCAGTTGAGAAAATCTAAAGAGCAAAAACAAATACATATACTGTATCTCAAAAATCTGTTATGTATCTTTACAAGAGACATCAATGGCCTTTGATGATCTATTTTAAGTGATCTGTTTCCATCTGTCCCATAAATATCATTCACTATGTGCCAAACACTGTATGAGGACAGAGACTACCAAGGTGACTAATGTACAGTCTGTGCTATCAAGGAGACCAGGTTTAGTGTAAGGGTAGTTCTCATCTCCCTAAAGGGGCAGAAAATCTTGAAGAACAGCTCCTGCTAGTACACTTGTTTTGTACAAAATCATATCTGATATGCTTGAAATCTTTTGTTATTACATTTCTACAAGTATGTAATATACAAAAGTCTTCACAAAACTTAATCAACTTATACAAAGGCATGACTAACAAACAGTGGATCAAACCCCATTATAAACAACTTCTTTTAACATACTCAAATTATGTTGGCTGAAAAGTCTCTTCAAATGAATGGATCAGGCTGGGCGTGGTGGCGCATGCCTTTAATCCCAGCACTCAGGAGGCTGAGGTAGGAGAAGTGTTGTGAGTTCAAGGCCGGCTTGGGCTACAACACGAGCACAAGGCCGGCCTGAGCTACATAGTATGACCTTGCCTCAAAAAAACACTAGGGCCGTGAGTTGGGCTCAGTGACTTAAGCACCTGTCTTGGCAGGTGCAAGATTGTGA
This sequence comes from Dasyprocta punctata, assembly GCA_004363535.1. Lineage (NCBI taxonomy): Eukaryota > Metazoa > Chordata > Mammalia > Rodentia > Dasyproctidae > Dasyprocta > Dasyprocta punctata. The sequence goes on along the minus strand of RJWM01005084.1, from coordinate 11,234 downwards.
GTTCGATCTCTGCTGCCACAAAAAAAAAAAAAAAGAAAGAAAAAGGAAAAAAAATGAATAAATCAGTTGAGCCTGAAAACACATATGTGACAGCGTTTTCCTGTAATATGGTCTGATACACAACATAAATAAATTGGTCATTTTTAGGGTTTGTTTTGTTTGTAGGAGTAAAAGTATTTATTCTGTCTTCAACAGAGACGGTATTGTCATAAAAGTAGGTCCACACAAGTCACTCTGGAAGTATGTGAGTATCACACTGTTGTTATACAAGTGTAGGTGGTAAGGCTGGGATGTTGTTCTCTACAACACTGACCTATCACAAGCTTCTAGACGTGAATCTTTGGTGCTTCGCTCAGATGCTCTTCATCCAAATTCTCAATGTTTGATCTCCAGATAACCTGACCTTGATTACTGATTATTCTTCTGACTTAGTGCCTTGACTTCAGAATTTCTTTTTTATTTTTTTGTGTGGCACCGGGGATCGAACTCACAACATCGCACCTGCCAGACAGGCGCTTAAGCCACTGAGCCAAGCTCCCAGCCCTAGTTTTTTGAGGCAGGGTCGCACTATGTAGCTCAGGCCGGCCTTGTGCTCACGTTGTAGCCCAAGCCGGCCTCTACCTCACAACGCTCCTCCTACCTCAGCCTCCTGAGTGCTGGGATTAAAGCCTTGCGCCACCACACCCAGCTGACTTCAGAATTTCTGACACAGTCCTAGAAATAAATACTGCAAACTGACTTCCTTAACATTATAGCTTGTTTGGATTTTTATAAACAAGTATTATTAAAATATATCACAATTAAATATAGGTTTATACTTTAAAAGTATTTCTGAAACATTATCAGTTAAGAGAAAACCTAGTTCTGGAAATTATTCTAGAGTTATAAGCTACTAACTAAAAAATGTAAAATATGTCATTTGAATGTATAATGTATCTCTTCTTTTGGCAACAACTGGGTATTAAACCCAGGGCCTTTGCAATGAGCTACATCCCTATCCTTCCCCCTCCTCTTTTTTTTGAAAGAAGGTCTCACTACATCACTAAATTGCCTAGGCTCAGCTCAAACTTGCAATGTGATCCTTCCGCCTCAAACTCCCAGAGTGTCAGGGATAAATGGTCTGCAACACTGCATTTGGCTGTGAATGATCTTTGTGAACACTATGTAATATTTTGTTTGTTTTTTGAGACGGGGACTCAGTATGTAGTTCGGGCTTCCCTTAGGCTCACTATGTAACTCAGGCCGGACTCAAATTCACAGCAGTACCCTTCTATCTCAGTCTTGCAAGTGCTGGAATTACAGATATGTGCCACCACACCCAGCTACTATGTAATTGAAACTACTATGAATGCTTCGATTTCCAATTTCTCCTTTCCCAACCAGAAGCCCAGTCATTTAAACCACATATTTAATCAAAGCCATCCTTTTGTTTTGTTTTTGTTTTTTGCAGTATAAAAACAAGTGCCTCACACTTGCCACTGAGTTACTTCCCCAGGCCTTTTGTTTAATTTCACTTTGATATATAATCTCAATAAATTGTGTAGGCTGGCCACAAATTTGCAATCCTGCATCAGCCTCCTGAGTAGTTTGGATAATAAATGTGTGCTGCCATACTCACCCTTTTTGGGGATGGGGTCTTGCTGCATTGCTTAGGCTTATCTTGAACTCAGGAGTTCAAGTGACCCTCACACCTCAGCCTCCTAAGTAGCTAAGGCCTGTAAGGGTACACCATTATGTCCAGCTTTCACCCATCCTTTTATAAGTGGAGGAAGGAGATGGAGTGAGTGGAGGGTAAGAATGGGAGAATATACTCTAACAAGGAGACAGAGAAACATGTACAACATAGTCCTATACTGATGAAAGTGTTCCTTTACTGGAAGACAGAGCTTTCATCAGTGACAAGACTCAGTAAGAGCAGATACAAAAGAAAGACAAGCCCTGACTCTGGAATTCCTGAAATTAGGCTTCTCTGACTGAAATCATCTAAATTTGATACTTCTGATTCAAACACTTTCCATTAAAGAAAAAAACAACTTTCCATTGCTAAATCTCTCAATTTACCACGCTTCACTTTTAACATAAAATAATTTTCAGATCACAACTTCTTACTACCTCCATTACAGAATATTTGCATCAATCTGTCTTAGTGGGGATAGAAGGGGAGTAACAAGGATGTGGAAGAATTGTGTGAATTTAAGAAAGCTTATTTAACTTCAAAACAGAGAAATTTAGACTGGGTATAGTGGTACATGCTTGTAATCCCAGCACTAGGGAGGCTGAGGCAGGAGGATTGCTGCCAAGTACGAAGACAGCCTGGACTACAAAGTGAGTTCAAGACCAGCCTGAACTGCATAGTGAAACCCTGTCTCAAAAAGAAAAAAGAAAAACAAAACAAGACAAAAAACATAGAAATTTTAGAATATATATATATATATATATACACACACAGAAACACACAATTCATGTGCTAGAAGCCTGAATAAGACTGAGGAGTGGTAGATCTTCAGTGAAAGGTAATGAGGCCACTGTGGGTGCTGTTCTCAGAAGGGATCAGTGCTGGCTTCTCAGAGTGAGTTATCGCCCAAGAAAATCAGTTGTTCAAAAAAAGAACAAATCCAATCTATGAATCTCCTTGCTTCCCATCTCCTATGTGATCTCTCCCTCTCACATGGGCTCCCACCATGATGCTGTCTATCATGATAGGATATAGACAAACTGATCCCTGCCAGAGGCTGAACCAACAAGGCCACGTGATCTTGGAACTCAGCCTCTGTGCCTTACACATTAGCTAGATGTGGCTATTTTGTTGCAGAAATACAAAATGGATAATATAGTAAGCAAGCCCACTTAATGGTACAAACCATTAAGAAACTCATTACAATTCAGTTTCAACATTTAGTATGGAAACCTATCCTCCACATACTTGTAGAGCATGTCGAGGCCCCCTGGTCTTTCTAACTGCATGAAGTTGTGTCGCAGATTGAGGTAGGTGATATCTTGACTGTAGAAGAGATGTTCAGGAACCTCCTCAAGGCTGTAACATGAGAGATCCACAGTACTGATTCGCTGGGACACCACCTAAGTAAGGTCAAAGAGAAAAGCCTTCTGAACTAGTTCTGACAACTGTCTATCACCTAACACAGATCAGAATGACATTTACAACAAAAAGGCACTGACTAAAAACTAGGGGAAAAAAAAGATAAATCATCTGTTTTTCGGTGGTGGTTCTGGGGGTGGAACCCAAGGCCTTGTGCATATGAGACAAGTGATTTACCACTGAGCTGCATGTCAACCTCCAAAATATTCGTTCATAAAAACCAGTTAATTTTTACTTTACCCAAAAAGTATAAGCTGCTTAAAAAACAAAGGTATAAACTACAAAGCCTCTTCAAACAAAGGATAAAAAAAAACACAAATCATAAAGATGCAGCTGGACATGGTGGTGCATGTCTGTGATCTCAGCACTCGGAAGGCTGAGGCAGGAGGATCACCATTAGTTCGAGGCCAGCCTGGGCTACATAGTGAGTTCAAGGACAGCCTGCACTACTTAGTGAGATCCTATCTCAAAAAACCAGAAAAAAAAAAAAAAAAGGAAAGGAACAATGCTAAGATGAACCAAAATAACTATATAAAACACTCTGAAACAGTGTGATACAAAGACACAATCTTCCATAAGCACACTGGCTTGCTGCTTATAGCAACTTCTTCATCTGTTGTGAGTATGAAACTAAACAACCAAGCATACACCACACTGCTGAGCACGTCAAAGATGTACAAAAACATTAGCTCCTCTTTAAGAGGGCAGAAAAACAGAATAGCTATTTAAAATTGAAACAAGTTCTATTCAGAGTACATTTTACAATCAACACAATATAACAACAAAATTTAATGGATCAAAAATTCGATAGATCAAAAATCTTAAAAGTTTTTACTTGTATAACATGTTCATAAAACATGAATTGTAAAAAAATGGATCTAAACAAATAGTATATTATTGGAAAAGCCAACACGTCTTGATAGCATGTCATTATATGGTAACAATATCTTAGGCAAAACTATGCAAAGATGCCTAGGAGAAAATCTGGAGATCACAGTACACATGTACAGTAATTTATTTTTAACAGCTAAAAAAGTAGAAATTATGCTGAAAGGCTAATTATCCTCAGCAGATATTGGTTTGTGACAGAATTATGTCACTGCCCCATCAATAACTTCAATTTGTAGAGGTTCATCAAGGCTGCTCCAACCATGTACCAACCAAGAAGCACTGGGCTACATGCTAAAGAATAATGATAAGTCACTGAGTACTGTGGCTAAGGAAAAGCCATGAAGTCTCACTGCAACTCAACCTCTTCAAAGGTCAAATCTCACTATGCTTTAATTGCTTTCAAAGCCCTACCTCAGAGATGGTATAAAGGTAAATCGCCTGAAAAAAACTGACAGCATGTTGTACTGTGATAAAAAAAAAAAAAAAAAACTATGTGAAAACTATGGTAAAAACTTAATAGAGAAAGAAATGGGCCTCTCAGGAGCCCGGCCTGCTGGGCCTGAGCGCCTCCAACCAGAAGACAACTAGGTCTGCTTTCCGGGGGCCTGCGTGACAGGCGCCGACCCCAGGAAGAGAAACATGCGCCCCCTCCGCTCCACCCCCACCTCCCTACCCCCTATCTCCCCACCCCGCTGTACACCTACAGGCGCTTGGGCTAAGAATCAAGGACAAAGCTCTGCGCGCCCTGCCCTCATAAAGCAACCTGCTCCTTTGGAAGTTTGGCTAAATAGATAGCAACTAAGGTACATAAAACAACTAAATGCTAGTATTGTTTTGTTCATTTTGCAGGCCTGGGGCTGGCAGCCTGAGCATCTCTTTGGAAGATGACAGCACGCAATGTAGCAAAAATGGGGGATTCTCTTCTGTCTTGTCTTTGAGGCCCAATATTGTTCTCATTGTTTTGCTTTATTCTGATTAATTTTTTTTGGCCTTATTTTATACTCTGTTTTTATTGGTTTTATTGTGGGTTTTTTTGGTTTGATTTTACTATACCTGTTGGAATGGTGAACTATTCTGAAAATAAGATATATTATAGTAGCTATTGTTTTCACAGTATCTTTGTTTAAAGTTCTGTACCAGCTCTACTGCTTTGTTTTGATTGACTTCGTTCTGTTATGTTTTGTTGGATTTTACTATCTTTAAAATTAAAAAAAAAAACTTGATAGAATTCCATTATTTGTCATTATATGCTAACAAAAACCTACAAATGAAATTAGGAATTATAATTCACTGTCCTAGGCCTAAATTCAGTTTCAAAATACAGCAAGTCCCCAACTTACAAACATTTGAATTACAAACTTTCACAGATGTACTGTGTGAAATTCACAGGTATACTGATAAGACTTGCTTTGATCGATGACGAATCGAATTCAACTTATGAACGTCCTTCCAGAACAGAACTCATTCGGAAGCTGGGGACTTACTGTACACTTCTATTGGGCTCCTGCATTCCTACGACCACACCAGGAGGTCTGACCACTTATCACCTTAGATGCCTGCCGCTGCCATCTCTGGTACTCCGCCAAGGTCTCAAAGCTGACATGATAGGTCTGAGCCTGGGCTCCAGCTGAGCTGAACGCAAGGGAATGCTGCCGTCGCTTCACTTCTTCTATCTGAAAGAGAGGAGAGGAGAAAACCAGAACTACTAAAAACAAATCTGAATCAAAAAGAAAATGTGATGACGAGGCAAATAACCCAATTCTAAAAATGTCAAGAGAACAGACAGACATTTCCCCAAAGAAGATGGACCTATGGTCAATAAGCCCATGAAATGATTAACATCATTAGCATTATGGAAATGTAAAACCAAACAACAAAAAGATATCACTTCACATCTACCAGGACAGTTAAAACAAAAAACACAAGTGTGTGTAGTAAGTTTTGGCAAAGCTGGGCATTGTAGTACACACTTGTAATGCCAGCACTTGGAAGGCTAAGGCAGGAGGATCACCATAAGTTCAATGCCAATCTGGGCTACAGAGAGTGAAAACCTATCTCAAAAAATAAATAAAAATAAAAATAAAAATAAACTGGGAGGTATAGCTCAGCGGCACGGCACCTGCCTGGCCAGCACAAGGTCCTAAGTGTTAGTTCTGGTTCAAAAAAAGTCTTGGAAGAATGTGGAGAAGCTGGAACTCTCATACTCCTGGTGAGACTATAAAATGGTATAGTCACTTTGGAAAACAGTCTGGCAGTTCCTCAATAGGTTAAACACAGAGTCACTATGTGATCGAGCAATTTCACTCCCATGTTTACATGAAAACATACATCCACACAAAAACTTGTACATGAATGTTAATATAATGGCCAAAACTTGGAAGCAATCCAAATGTCTACCAATGAATGAAGATACAAAATGTGGCCTATCTGTAGGATGGAATACTTGGTTATAAATAGGAACAAAGTATTGATACACACTACAATATGAATAAGCTTTAAAAACATCTTAAGTGAAAGAAACTAGTCACAAAGAACCATATATTTTATGATTCCATTTATATGAAGTGTCAGAATTGGTAAATTTACAGAGAGAGAAAGTAGATTCATAGCTGTGTAGGGCTGGTAAGGGAACTAGGAAAACTAATAGGGTTTCTTGATTATAAAAATGTTCTACAAATTATTGTGGTAGTAGGTGTAGTGGCACACACCTTAGTCCCAGCTATTTAGGAGGCTGAGACAGAAGGATCTCAAGTTTGACGCTAACCTAGGCAACTTAGCAAGCCTCTGTCTCAAAATAAAAAATAAAAATATAGCTCGGTACAAACGCCCTAGATTCAATCTCCAGTACCAATCAATTAATCAATCAATCTTATTGTGCTAATAGTTGTGTAAGTCTGAACATTTAAGAGAATGCACGCCCCACAAACAATGGCCTTTTTCTCTCTCTGTACATGCATATACTTCTCCCTCCCGTTTCTGCTCTTCTACTCCCCACGACTGCCTTTCTTCCTTTCTTCCTTCCCTCCCCCATCTACCAAAAAGACACACACACAAACCCAAGGAGTACACTGATCCCGATCCATCAGCTGTGCTTTTGCTCTGTCCCCAGCAGCTAGCAGGCAAGACACCAATATCCTATATCTCCCTTACTGCCAGGGACCCTTACAATGTTCTCTTTGATTTTAACATCTTTCACCAGGTTTCAGAAATGAGGCAAGAACCTTCTCCACTCCTACTTAGGGTGGTGACAGGGATTCACAATACAAAAACAGCTCTTCAAAGCATCTCTCTTCCAAACACCAAGAAGTTGACCTATATATCTGTGATGCGGATATCGTCTTTTTATAGTTATGGAACCACTCACATCTTTTGCATCTTACTTTGGCATGTCATAGCTGTTGAATCTTGGCAAATCAGTTGTAAATTTTCAAGTTAAACCAGTAAATCGTTAGGTTTCTTGTGCCAACAACAAATTGAACCAAGCAGCAAAAGCACAAAATACTTTGAGCAAAAAAAGAATTGTGTTAAAAAGATTCACAAAAATTAAATAATTTTCATAGTATTCAACTGTGATATTTATGACCTAACCATTTTATTAGTAAACCACTGTAATTGAATGAGTGCTAAAGAATCTTACTAAAGTAATGTTCTAGGATAATCTTTTTAAATATTTTATTATGAGATGTTCCACACAGAAAAGTATAAAGAATCATATACTGTCAAATATTGAGGAAAGGTTCTAAATTTCCCACTAGAAATTAAATTGTCAACTTCTCTGTAATTAGTTTTTGTATTACATATGTTAAGACTAGATTGTCACATATGTACAACTTTGGCATTATTAAATATTAATGGTAAAATGTTCTTTTTATCATTTTATAGTGAACCCCATTATGCCTATAAATATTTTTTCCCATTAAAGTCTTTTTAGGGATTCAAAATTCAGATTTTTAAAATTCATTGATTCCAAGTGAACTATATGGTGAATTTCTATAGATGAATAGTACAATCTTACGACATCGCTCCCAAATTGCTCTTGTGCCACTTCATAGTCAATCCTTTTCCTTTTGCTAGCGATCTATTTTCTATCAACTATAGTTTCTTGTTTTCTTCTTAATTTCTTATAAATGAAATCACACAATAAATGGACTTTGGGATCTGGCTTTTTTCACTTAGAATAATGTTTTCCAAGGTTATCCTTGTTCTTGTGTGTGGCATCAACTTATTCCTTTTTACTGCTAAGCAGTATTCCACTGCATGGATGTACCAAATTTAGCTATCTATTCACAAGTTAACAAGCACTTGGGTAGCTTCTATTTGGAGCCATCATAAAGCTGCTATAAACATTCACTAGTAAGTTTTTATGAGAACATATATTCATTTATCTAGGTAAGTACCTGGAAGCAAAACTGCTATGTCATCTGATAAGTATGTTTTAATTTTACAAGAAAAGAACAAACTTTTCCAAAGTAACTTCCTCCCCACAAGGACATATAATAGTATATCCACATCTTTGCCAAACTTGGTAGTCTTAAGTCTCTTAATTTTAGCCATTCTAGTGGTATGTAGTGTCCCACTGTGATTTTCATTTTTATTTCTCTAATGACTAATGATGTTGAGGATCATTATATGTGATTATTTGACATCTGTTTATATTCTTGCACAAAGGTATTGTTCAAATCTTTTGCCCATTCCTCACTGGGTAATTTGTCTTTTTTGTTACTTAGTTACAAAAATTCTTTATATATTCTGAATACAAACCCTTTGTTACATACATTTATAGGTTTTGTGGATAGTAAAATGCAACCATACCAATTTTCTTTTTTTCTTTAAGTAGAAGCAAAGTTTATTGAAAAAGTAGAAGTAAAGAATAAGAGAGAAACTGGCTCTGCAGAGCAAGCTTAAACCGAGTAAACAAGGAAAAAGTAAAAGAAACAGAGTGGGCTATCAAGAGAAAAGCCAAGAGAGTCTAATTTTGTTTTGGGAGGGGGGTTGTTTTTTGTACTGGGGATCGAACTCACGACCTTGCACTTTAATTTTATTACTTGACTAGTACACATTTTCCCATCATTTAATAAATACTCAATCTTTTTTTAAGTATGTCTCTTATAAAGACCAAATAGGAAGGTTTTAAATAACAAATTGACAATTGCAATTATTATGTACTATCATTAATTTGGATTTAACTCTGTCACTACAGTTTGTGATAATTTACCAAGCTAATTATTTTGTTGTTTTTTTTTTTCCCATTTCTTCCTGCTCTCTTTTTTTTTGGGAGGGGGGATTACCCTTAAAATGCATAAATGCACATTTGACAATGTTTCTAATAAAGTTTAAAATTACTTAGTGTTCTATCCTATCCCAAGACACTATCATACTTTAATTACTGAGTATGTCACCACACCTGGTGCTCTTATTCAGGACAGTATGGTCTTAGATAAAATGTAAATTTTTAAAACATTTTATAATCAGTATTAAATTTGCATCACATTTTATCAATGTCTGCACTCATTATTGTGCCTTATGTCTCATCCCCTCTTTAAACTTACTTTCCATTATTTTTTCTTCTTTTTTGGGGAGGGGTGGATTTGGGAGTATATCTGTAGCTGATTTTTTGTAGACAGGCTCTCACTAATGTAGTCCAGACGGGCCTTGAACTCATATGTAGCCCAGGTTAGTCTTGAACTCAGAGCAATCCTCCTGCTTCTGCCTCCCAAGTGCTAGGATTATAGGAATGCAACACCACACCCAGCTGTAGGTCTTTCAATGAGAATACATTAGCTTAATTGTTGTATAGAAAAATGTGGTGGGGGGGGTTGTTTGGTTCTGCTTTGTTTTGTATCTTTGCTTTGACACTTGTAAGATAATTTGTCTGGTATAAAATACAGGTTGACATTTCTTCAGCAACTTTCCAAACAATCTTCTAGTACATATTTTTAACAGGACAACTGCTGCAAGTCTACCATTCCTCTTTATAGATAATCTTTTCTCTCTAGAAGTGTTTCGCTGTCTAGAAATATCTTGTTTTGTTTTGAAACAGTCTTGCTATATGGTCCAGGCTGGCTTCAAACTCTTGGGCTCCAGCTATCCTCCTACCTTAGCTTCCCAAGCAGCTGAGGCATGGCAGACACCACTGCATCTGGCTTTCTCTGAAAGCTTTTATGATTTGCTTCTGTCCTTTATATTCTGCAGTGTACTGACATATAGATTTATTTATGTCTCCTACTCAGTACTCAGTATACTTTTAATCTGTACATTCATGTTTGCCTGCATTTCTAGTAAAACTTCGATGATTATTTTTTCACCCATTGCTTGTCCTTTCTCTTCTCTGCTATTCCTATTAGGTTGATACCATAGCCTCTCTAAAAGGCTTTTATCTTTTCTGTGAGGTAGAGATGGGAGTACTGAGGATTAACTCAGGGACTCACACCACTCTACTACTGAGTTATATCCCAATCCTTTTTTATTTTTTGAGACAAGGTCTTGCTAAATTGCCCAGTCTGGCCTCAAAACTTTTAATCCCCCCATCTCTGATCCTTAGTATAGCCATGTACCACTATACTTAACAGTTTTATCTATGAAATTCCTCAGTACATCAGTTAATTACATCCAGCCACGAACAATGACTTAAAAAACATGGAGATATCAATCCAGGCCTGCTACAGCAGCTCTATAATGCCATCAAGGACTCGGGCTCCTTCTTTCCAGTCATACTCACTTCATGCTTGGCAACTCAGTCACCAGGCAACTGCACAACCTCCAATGCCAAGGGAGTCAAAGGAAGGCAAAGTAGGGTAAATAGTAAAAACATCCATGTCTGCCTCCTTTCCACCTGCCCCAATACTGGGAATTGAACCCATGGCCTTCACCCTGACCTACATCCCCAGCTCTTCTTAAAATTTTTTACTTTGAGACAGTATCTCGTTGAGTCATTAAATTGCCCATGCTGGGCTCAAACTTGTGATTCTTCTGCTTCAACCTTCCAGACTGCTGGATTACAGGTGTGCGCCACCATCCTTGGCAACTCGCCACACTTTAAAGCACTTCTCTAAACGTCTCACCTGAGCTGGGCGTGGTGGCGCATGCCTACAATCCAAGCACTAGGGAGGCGGAGGCAGGAGGATCACTGCAAGTTCTCAACCAGCCTGGGCTACAAAGTGAGCTCAAGTCCAGCCTGCACTGCATAGTGAGACCCTGTCTCAAAAAGACAAAAAAAAAAAAAAAAAAAAAAAAAAAAAAAAAAAAA